>WOUH02055525.1:0-10992 GCA_009936405.2 Stevia rebaudiana
GATATTTTATCATATCACGAATTTCGGTTCATATTTTGTGGCCCGTAGTTGCGGGTTTATTTATCGAATATTGTCATGTATGATCCTTCTATCGTATTGTTTAACTTCAGGTCATTTTATCGTATCGTGTCATTTCGGGTCATTATCTAGTATCACTTATTTCAAAATATTTCATCGCATCGCTTTATTGCAAGACATTTCATCATCATATCACAAATTTCGGGTCATTTATAGTGGCATGTAATTGCGGGTTTATTCATTGAATATCGTGATGTAGTAACATTCTATAGTATCACATAATTTCAAGTCATATGATTGTATCGTGTCATTTCAGGTCATTTTATCCTTTCGTGTCATTTTGGTGGATTTTATCGTATCATTTCATTTCAGATCGTGTCATTTTGAAGCAATAATCGTATCATATCACTGCGGGACATTTGATCATATCACGAATTTCAATTTATTTTTCGTGGCCCGTAATTGCGAGTTTATTTATCGAATAGCGTCGTGTAATTTCATGTCAATTTATCGTATCATGTCATCTCAGATGATGTTATCGTAACATGTCATGTTAGGTAATTTTTATCGTATCGTGTCATTTAAAGAAATTTAATAGCATCGCGTCATTTTAAAGTAGTTAGCGTATGAAGTCATTGCGGTACATTAAATCATATCACGAATTTCGGGTCATTTATCGTGGCACGTAGGTGCAGGTTTATTTATCGAATAGCATCATGAAGGATCCTTTTATCGTATAGTGTAATTTTGTAATTTCGGGTCATTTAATTATGTCATGTCGTTTCAAGAAATTTCATCGCATCGCGTCATTTGAAGTAGTTATCGTATCATGTCATTGCTAAACATTTTATCATATCATGAATTTCAGGTTATTTTTTCGTGGCCCGTAGTTGTGTGTTTATTTATCAAATACTATCCAGAACTTTCTATCGTATCCTGTAATTTCAAGTCATTTTATCGTATCGTGTCATATTCGATCATTTTATCATATCATGTCATCTAGGGTAATTTTATCGTATTGTGTCATTTTGAGGCATTTTATTGAATCACGTCATTTCAAGACATGTCAACGTTTCGCGTCATATTGAAGCAGTTATCGTATCATGTCTTTGCAGTAAATTTTATCGAATACCGTCATGTAGGATCCTTCTATCGTATCGTGTCCTTTCTGGTCATTTTCTTGTATCACTTATTTCAAGACATTTCATCGCACATCGTCATTACAGGAAATTTCATCAAATCACGAATTTGTCATTTATGGTGGCCTGTAATTGCGGGTTTATTCATTGAATAGCGTGATGTAGTATCATTCTTGCGTATCGCTTAATTTCATATCATTTTATTGTATCGTGTCATTTTATCCTTTCGTGTTATTTTGGGACATTTTATCATAACGGGTCATTTTATTGTATCACGTCTTTTCAAGAAATCACATCACATAGCGTCATTTAGAAAGCAATTATCAAATCATGTCATTGTTGGATATTTTATCATATAACGAATTTCGGGTCATTTATCTTGGCCCGTAGTTGCGGATTTATTTATCGAATACCGTCATGTAGGATCCTTCTATCGTATTGTTTAACTTTAGATCATTTTATCATGTCATGTCATTTCGGGTCATTTTCTTGTATCACTTATTTCAATACATTTCATAGCACCACATCATTGCAAGACATTTCATCATCATATCACGAATTTTGGGTCATTTACAGTGGCATGTAATTGCGGGTTTATTCATTGAATATCGTGTGGTAGTATCATTCTAACGTATCACGTAATTTGACGTTATTTAATCGTATCATGTCATTTCAGATTATTTTATCCTTTCGTGTCATTTTGGGTCATTTTATCGTATCGTGTCATTTAATTGTCATTTTATGGTATCGTGTGCCTTAGGGTCATTTTCTGGTGTCAATTATTTCAAAACATTTTATCGCATCGCGTTATTGCAGGACATTTCATCATCATATCATGAATTTCAGGTCATTTTTAGTGGCATGTAATTGCAGGTTTATTAACTGAATATCGTGATGTTCTATAATTCTAACGTATCACGTAATTTCACGTCATTTAATCGTATCATGTCATTTCAAGTCATTTTATCCTTCCGTGTCATTTTGGGTCATTTTATCGTATCAAATCTTTTCGGGTCATTTAATTGTAACTCGTCATTTCAAGAAATCTCATCAAATCGCGTCATTTTGAAGCACTTATCGTATCATGTCATTGCAGGACATTTTATCATATCACGAAATTTGGGTTATTTTTCGTGGCACGTAATTGCGGGTTTATCTATCGAATAGCGTCATGTAGAATCCTTTTGTCGTATCGAGTCATTTCAGATTATTTTATCGTATCATGTCATCTCGGGTCATTTTATCGTATCATGTCACGTTAGGTCATTTTAACATATCGTGTCAATTTATTGTATCACGTCATTTCAAGACATTTCTTCGCATCGCGTCATTTTAAAGCAGTTAACATTTCAAGTCATTGCAGTACGTAATCATATCACGAATTTAGGGTCATTTATCTTGGCACGTAGTTGTGGGTTTATTTATCGAATAACGTCGTGAAGGATCCTTTTGTCATTTCGTTTCATTTTATATGTCATGTCATTTCAAGAAATTTCATCGCATCGCGTCATTTTGAAGCTATTATCGTATCATGTCATTGCTGAACATTTTATCATATCACGAATTTAGGGTCATTTTTCGTGGCCCATAGTTGCATGTTTATTTATTAAATACCGTTATGTAGGATCTTCTATCTTATCATCTAATTTCATGTCATTTTATCGTATCATGTCATTTCAGGTCTTTTTCTTGTATATTTCAAAACATTTCATCGCATCGTGTCATTCCAGGAAATTTCATCAAATCACGAATTTCGAGTCATTTATAGTGGCCGATACTTGCGGGTTTATTCATTGAATAGCGTGATGTAGTTTCATTCTAACGTATCGCTTAATTTCACGTCATTTTATTGTATCGTGTCATTTCATTTTATCCTTTCGTGTTATTTTGGGTCATTTTATCGTATCGGGTCATTTTAGTGTATCACGTCTTTTCAATAAATCTCATCACATAGCGTCATTTATAAAGCAGTTATCAAATCTGGCCATTGTTGGATATTTTATCATATAACGAATTTCGAGCCATTTATCTTGGCCCGTAGTTGCGGATTTATTTATCGAATACCGTCATGTAGGATCCTTCTAGCGTCTTGTTTAACTTCAGGTCATTTTATCATATCGTGTCATTTTTGGTCATTTTATCGTATCATTTCGAGACATTTTCTTGTATCACTTATTTCAGGACATTTCATCACATCGCATCATTGTAGGACATATCATCATCATATCACGAATTTCGGGTCATTTAAAGTGGCCTATAATTGCGGATTTATTCATTGAATATCATGATGTAGTATCATTCTAACGTATCACGTAATTTCACATTATTTAATCGTATCAGGTTATTTCATGTTATTTTATCCTTTCGTGTCATTTTGGGTCATTTTATCGTATCATGTCATTTCATGTAATTTTATCCCTTCGTGCCATTTTGGGTCATTTATCGTATCGTGTGATTTTGGGTCATTTTCTTGTATCACTTATTTCAAAACATTTCATCGCATCGCGTTATTGTAGGACATTTCATCATCATATCATGAATTTCGGGTTATTTATAGTGGCATGTAATTGTGGGTTTATTCATTGAATATCATGATGTAGTATCATTCTAACGTATCAAGTAATTTCACGTCATTTAATCGTATCGTGTCATTTTAGGTTATTTTATCCTTTCGTGTCATTTTGGGTCATTTTATCGTATCAAGTCATTTCGAGTCATTTAATTGTATCTTGTCGTTTCAAGCAATCTCATCACATCACGTCATTTTGAAGCAGTTATCGTATCATGTCATTGCGGGACATTTAATCATATCACGAATTTCTGGTTATCTTTCGTGGCCCATAATTGCGGGTTTATTTATCGAATAACGTCATGTAGAATCCTTCTATCGTATCGGGTAATTTAGTGTCATTTTATAGTATTATGTCATTTCGGGTCATTTTATATGTCATGTCATTTCAAAAAATTTCATCGCATCACGTCATTTTTAAGCAGTTATCGTATCATGTCACTGTTGAACATCTTATCATATCACGAATTTAGGGTTATTTTTCGTTGCCCGTATTTGCGTGTTTATTTATCAAATACCGTCATGTGAGATCTTTCTAGGGCATTTTATAGTATCATGTCATTTTGAGTCATTTTATTGGATCATGTCATCTCAGGTCACTTTATCATATCATGTCGTTTCGAGTCATTTTATTAAATCACGTCATTTCAAGACATGTCATCGTTTCACGTCATTTTGAAGCTAATATCGTATAATGTCTTTGCAGAAAATTTTATCATGACGATTTTTGGGTCATTTATTGTGGCCCATAGTTACGGGTTTATTTATCGAATACCGTTTTGTATGATCCTTCTATCGTATTGTGTAATTTCATGTCATTTTATCGTATCGTGCCATTTTTTTGTCATTTTATCGTATCGTGTCATTTCGGGTTATTTTCTTGTATCACTTACTTCGAGACACTACATCGCACTGTGTCATTCCATGACATTTAATCACATCACAAATTTCGGGTCATTTATAGTGGCATGTAATTGCGGGTTTATTCCTTGAATAGCTTGATGTAGTATCATTCTAACGTCTCGCGTAATTTCACGTCATTTTATCGTATCGTTTTATTTTATGTCATTTTATCCTTTCGTATTATTTTGGGTCGTTTTATCGTATCGTTTCATTTCGATTCATTTTATTGTATCATGTCATTTCAAGAAATCTCATCGCATCGCGTCATTTTAAAGCAGTTATCGTATCAAGTCATTGCGGTACATTTAATCAAATCACGAATTTTGGGTCATTTATCTTGGGCCGTAGTTGCGGGTTTATTTATCGAATAGCGTCATAAAGGATCCTTCTATCGTATCGTGTAATTTCGAGTCATTTTATCGTATCACGTCATTTTATTGTATCACGTCATTTAAATATATTTCATCATTTTGAAGCATTTATCGTATCATGTCTTTGCGGGACATTTTATGATATCACGAATTTCGTGGCATTTATCGTCGCTCGTAGTTGTAGGTTTATTTATCGAATACACTCATGTAAGATCCTTCTATCATATCGTGTAATTTCAGGTCATTTTATCGTATCTTGCCATTTTATTCTGTTTTATTGTCTCATGTCATTTCGGGTTTGTTTCTTGTATCACTTATTTGAAGACATTCCGTCGCATTGCGTCATTGCAGGAAATTTCATCATACCACGAATTTCAAGTCATTTATTGTGGCCTGTAATTACGGGTTTATTCATTGAATACCGTGATGTAGTATCATTCTAACATATCGTGTAAGTTCACGTCATTTTATCGTATCGTGTCATTTAGGTCATTTTATTGTATCACGTCATTTCAAGAAACCTCATCGCATCGCGTTATTTTGATGCAGCTATCGTATCATGTCATTGCGGTAAATTTAATCATATCACGAATTTCAGGTCATTTATCGGGGCTCGTAGTTGCGGGTTTATTTATCGAATAGCGTTATAAAGGATCCTTCTACCGTATCGTGTAATTTTTGGTCATTTTATCATATTGTGCCCACATTTTATCGTATCGTGTCATTTTGGGTCATTTTATAATATCCTGTCATTTCGAGGCATTTTATTGAATCACGTCATTTCAAGACATCATCGTTTTGCATCATTTTGAAGTAGTTATCATATCATGACTTTGCCGTAAATTTATCATATCACGAATTTCGGGTCATTTATCGTGGCCCATAGTTGCAAATTTATTTATCAATTAACTTCATATAGGATCCTTCTATCGTATCGTATAAATTCAGGTCATTTTATCGTATTGTGTAACTTCGGATCATTTTATCATATTGCGTCATCTCGGGTCATCTTATTGTATCACATCATTTTAATGTAGTTATCGTATCATATCAATGCAGGATATTTCATCATCACGAATTTCAGGTCACTTATCAAGCCCATAGTTACTTGTTTATTTATCAAATACCGTCAAGTAGAATCCTTTTATCGTATCACGCCTTTTCAGGTCATTTTATCGTATAGTATCATTTCGGATCATTTTATCGTATTGGGCGTCATCTCGGGTCATCTTATTGTATCACGTCATATTAATGTAGTTTTCGTATCATGTCAATGCGGGATATTTCATCATGACGAATTTCAAGTCATTTATCAAGCCCATAGTTGCGGGTTTATTTATCAAATACCGTCAAGTAAAATCCTTCTATCGTATCACGTCATTTCGGGTCATTTTATCGTATCATGTCATTTCGGGTCATTTTATCGTATCATGTCATTTCGGGTCATTTTATCGTATCGTATCATTTCGCATATCATGTCATTTCGAGTCATTTTATCATATCGTGTCAGTTATGTGTGATCTATTCAACCCATATCAGCCCACTATGTAACGCTCTATTTCATAAACGAATGTTTGACTTGGAAGTTCAATTTGGTAACCATAAAAAAAGAAGAAAGTGAGAAACCTTTGTGGACTGTTCATCTTTGGTACAAAAGAAAATCAGTAGAAAAATAATTACTCCAATACAAAAAAAACATTATCTACTACAAAAAAAATAATACAATACAAAAATTTCCAATACAAAGAAAATTATCCAGTACAAAATAAATACAATACAAACAATAATACAATACAAAAAAAAATCCAGTACAAAAAGTAATACGGTACAAAGAAAATAATCTCGTACAAAAAAAATCCAATACCAAAAAAATTATCTAATTCAAAAAAATATTCCAATACAAAAAAATAGTAATCCAAGACCAAAAAAAAAAAGTAATCCAGAACAAAAAAAACTAATACAGTACGAAAAAAAATTATCAAATACATAAAAAGTAATCCAGCTAAAAAAATGTCATGTAGGATCCTTCTATCGTATGGTGTAACTTCGGGTCATTTTATTGTATCATGTCATTTTGGATCATTTTATCGTATCATGTCATTTCGCGTCATTTTATCGTATCATGTCATTTCGGGTCATTTTATCATATCGTGTCAGTTTGTGGACCGTTCATCTTTATTAAAAAAAAAATCAGTACAAAAAAATTTTAAATCAATACAAAAAAATAATACAATACAAAAAAAAATGTAATACATTACAAAGAAAATAATCAAGTACAAAAAGAAAATTATCAAGTTTAGAAAACAAAACCAGTACAAAAAAAAAACTAATACAATACAAAGAAAATAATCCAATATAAAAAAATTATTCAGTACAAAAAAAACTAATACAATACAAAGAAAATAATCCAATATAAAAAAATTATTCAGTACAAAAAAATCCAATACAAAAAATAAATTCAGTACAAAAAATAATCCAATACAAAAAGAAAAGTAATCTAGTACAAAGAAAAATATTCGAACGTAAAAAATAATCCAGTTAAAAAACCATCATGTACGATCCTTCTATCGTATCATATCATTTTGGGTCTTTTTATCATATCATGTCATTTTGGGTCATTTTATCGTATCATGGTCATTTTATCGTATCGTGTCAGTTATGTCTGATCTATTCAACCATGATCAGGCCACTAAGTAACAATATATTTCATAGACCGTTCATCTTTGGTACAACAAAAATCAGTACAAAAATAAAATTCAGTACAAAAAAAATTAATCCAATTAAAAAAAAATTATCAAGCACAAGAAATAATACAATACAAAAAAAAATCCAATTAAAAAAAAAAGTAATACAGTACAAAGAAAATAATTCAATACAAAAAAAATTATCCATCACAAAAAAAATAATACATTACAAAAAAAAAAGTAATATAGGTAACTAAAATAATTATGTATGCCTCGGATTTAAAATCAAAATTATAAAATATATATATATATATACATATATTAAAAAGATACAAATCCTAATCGGTCAAACGGTACCTGATCACTAAAACCAGCATTGCGCGACATGACAACATCCCATCGTGTACCTGCGGTAGCCATGGAAGTCACATGAAACCCTTCTCTCTATTTCTTGTTTATCCACTTAAAAGGAAAAGAGTCGCTTACTTTGTAAGTCTGTTGAGAATACGGGGTCCCTGCAAATGGTTCAGAAGTTTAAAAATAGTAAAAGTAAGAATGTAAATGTATAGAAAGCAAATGTATTTTAAAAAGTAGAATAAAACAAAATCATTAGGTTGTCCCTATTAACAAATATACTCATTAGTTAACCAACAGTTTATAGGGTAGTTGTGTAGCAAAAACAAATTCAAATTGAGATAATAAACAAGTATAGAAAGCAAAACTCAAATCACCTCTTTGATTGCAGATGAGTAATTTCTCATAGCTGATGTTGCAGACCTTAACCCAACATATAATTCCACGGTACCTGAATAAACATAAAACATCAATCAGTTTTCATTATTAACCTATTGAACCTATAGATGCATACATAAAACTTCATTTATTATGATAATATGAAAATCGTCGTTGATAAGTAATAACAATAATGTAAGCAAATTGCAACAGTTTGAGGGTTTGTTATGTCGGGATGATGGAATGTGTCATTACATTCCATCATCATTATTCAAATATCGTATGCATATTAAATGACCATGATTAGGAGATTACGACCACATTTCAGCCCTGTTTCAGCCTTGTTGACCCGCCCAATTTGCAACCCGTTGACAACCACTAATCCTCACAATTAGCAGCATGTTTAGGTTGATTACAGTTATGTTTAGAGCTGTTTGATATGGTTCAGCTTAGATTTTTATCTCACGAAAACATCTTTCTCTATTACAAAACTACCCTTGTTAACCAATTTCATTCCAAAGTCCTTTTTTGCCTAATTACATTGATTAATTTCATCAGCTTATTAACACTTGATTTAGATCATGAAAATCAACTTTCTTAATTCCAGTATTACCCTTTATCACCCAGTTCATGCAATGACTTGATCTATGCAACATCACAGATCTCATGCTTCTAAAACTTCATATTTAACAACTTTGATTTAATTAACAGCATCACCAATTATCCTATACAAGGAGCAACTTAACATGTCATTGTTTTACTTTCTAACATATGCTGCCAATAAAACACTAGATTCACATCTATCATCAGATTCAAAGACTTCACTAATAATTGATTAAAGAACCTACACAATACAGTTAAAATAGTAGCATAATCATCAGTCATTAAAACCACCTAACATATAGTTAAGACATTAACATATAAGTTGTCAGGTTTGATTGTCTTCTAATCTTTATTATGAGAAATATTAGTAAAAATAAAGAAAGAACTGTTAAGAAAATATGGAGACAAAAAACCAATCAACCAGACTACACACAATTGAGCCCAAAGTGACAATAGACAAATAGTACGTAACAACCAAGAAGAAAACAACAAATGGTAAACATAATCTGAAATGAAACCGATCACTACATGTGGTAGAACAGTGGCATATAACAGTATCCACATAAACACTACAGAGTGATTAACATAAACACGGTAAAGCCCTGAATGGTGATAGAACAATCTCATAAACATAATCGAGTCTCTGATATTTAAAGAAAAGGAACACAAATCAGAACCCAGTCTACGTAAACACAACACCGTATATTCACAAAAGTTGTTAGCTAATTAATCTAGGGTTCCTTTTTAATCTCAAATCAAAACAGAAAATTCGTTTCAGCTTGTGTCCACTTGCCAAATAGAAACAATAAAGCTTGAATCTAACCTTTATCTTCGGAATATTCGTGTCTAAACCTTAAAACCGTTGCTGACCACTGTATCTTCCGTGTCCGGAACAACACGTTTTGCACCAAATCTTCCGGATCTGGACGCTGTGAAGCCTGAGCGTGAACCACAACATCATCGTTGCGGTTTTCCGCCCTTCCACGCTGGTTGCACACCACCAACTGCGTTCTGAACCACCATACCCGATTTGACGTCGAAAGAGTAGAACTAGAACCTCAAGGTCCGATGGTGATCTCGGTGAAGTGTTCTTCTTCTTCGATCTCATAATCTGTGGTTTCATGGAGCGTTCTTGTTCTTGTTCAAATTTTAGAGAGAGAGAGCAGATCTCCGGTGAGAGAGAGGGGGGTGCAAAATGTGTTTAGAGAGAGAGAGCAGATCGAACTTCGTTTCGGGAACGCGTTTTAGTTTTTGAAAATGGATTGTCGTTCAAAAAAAGGTTTTTGAAAATGGAATTCTAATTTAGGTCGGCGGGAAAAGAGTGTGTATGCATATTTCTTTTCTCTTAAAAATATGTAAAATTGATTGAAGTTCAGCATAAAATGCTTGTACATTATGCATCAAAATTTGGATGTTTTAATTTTAACAAATTCTCTCTTCAAAATCTATTTCAAAGATCCTAATTTAAAAAATTTTGTTAGGGTCTGTTTGGTATGAGGTGATAGAATGGATGACGGAATAGAATGGACGAGGTAATGGAATGGACAAGGGAATGAGATTGATCATTACCATTCCATGGTCATGTTTGGTTACCAGTGGTAATGAAATGAATCATTACCTTTTTGGTGTTTGGTAGAAAGAAAACAATGAAGAATTGAAATAAAATTTGGGTCGGGTCAAGGTTGTGGTCATTGTTAGAATCATGGATCGGGTCGTGGTTCAACCCATGGGTCGGTTCATGGTTTGGTGTGTGAGTTGTGGGTCATGGGTTGGGTTATGGTTTCAGTCATGGGTTGTGTCATGTTTGGGTCATTAGTCGGGTCATGGTTTGGGTCATGAGTCGGGTTCTGGTTTGAGTCATGGGTCGGGTTATGGTTCGAGTCATGTGTCGGGTAATGGTTTGGATCATGAGTTGGGTAATGGGTCAGGTTATGGTTCAAGTCATGGGTGGGTCATCGTTTGGGTCATGAGTC
>WOUH02055536.1:0-10991 GCA_009936405.2 Stevia rebaudiana
TTTATTTAATTGATCATATCAATAAATAAATATAGTAGGTGTTTGTCTAGCTTGTTATTGGGTATGACCCGACTTGGGTCATAACATACTAGCCACATCAATTTGTTATGTCTCTTGGGCAGATAGAACCAACAGATGAGGCATATCACGCCGCATGGGAGCGATTCAACAGCCTCCTAATCACGTGTCCTCGTCACGATATGGATGGCTTGGCTTTGGTATAAAAATTCTATAGTGGTCTCACTCCCGCGATGAAACACACCTTCAACGCTGGTGCTGGAGGTCATATGATGGAGATGAAGACCGTTGAAGAATGCAAGGAGCTCTTTAACTCCTTTGCTAGGGTTGAACTTGAAACACCTCTAAACTCTAGGATATCAAATCCTAGAACCACTAACACCCATCATTCTTCTAGTTCTAAGGGTGTTTATCAGGTAAACTCTGATAGTGGTTTGGTGTCTACCATCAAATCCTTGGCAAAGGAAATGAAAGAGATGAAGTTGAGCTTGAATCGTTACGAGATCTGCCGTGGAGGGCATGAAACTGCAGATTGCTCCATTACATCGCAGGAGCTGCTAGATTCCATAAAAAGCGGTTGGGGAAAGATAATACCGAAATGATAACCGGCCCCAATCAAAACTCCAATTAGAGAAACTCTAACTTGGGCGCCAATCAAAGCTCAAACTAGCGTAGCGGGAACTAGGGTGGTTATGAGCAAAGGCAAAACCCTTTTCCAAATTCTTCTAATGATCACCGACCCGCTCCATCTTCTTCTTCTAATCCTCCTTCTAATTCTAACTCTAATCCCAATTCTGATGTTGGAGCTCAAATTGCAAATTTTACGCAAATCGTCCTTCAAATGCAAGCCGAGGTCAAAGAACTGAATCTTAAATTCAATGGTCCACAGATAACCTCCAGACCAAATTTCATGTCCTCTCATCTAAAACCAATGAACGTCCTCCTGGTGGTCTTCCTAGTGACACCGTAAACAATCCCAAACCACGATTCTTTAATCATCATGTAAAAACCATCTCTACACGAAGCGGTCAATAGCTTGCACCGTCGCTCGCACCAATTGTTGAGGAGGGCGAGGAGCTTGTAGATGAAGAAATCATTTGTGAGAAGCCACCAGAGAAGATGACACCACTAGTTAGTGAGAAGGTGACTGATAAAGTTGTTAGTGAAGCTCCTCCCAAAAAGGGAAAGTCACGGGTTTCTAGTTCTAAGCCGAAACCTCCCTATCCTGATCGGCTTAACCGCAACTGAGAAGCGGAACAGTTCACCAAATCCTTGACCTGCTTAAACAATTAAAGGTGATCCTTCCGTTTTTTGAGGCACTTCAACACAATGCCAAGTATGTCAAATACTTGAAGAGTTTGGTGTCTAGTAAACAGAAGTTGGAGTCTTGCCTCAAAGTGAATCTTAATTTTAAGTGTTCTGTTATGATCCAGAACAAGCTTCCTTTATAAAACATTGTGATTAGGCGATCCAAAACCCACACGAATGTGCATTACTATGGCGGATCGCTCTACCCGTTATCCACGTGGGATTGTGGAAAATGTACTTGTTCAAATTGACAAGTTCTTATTTCCTGTGTATTTCGTGGTACTTGACATGGAGGCGGATAGCGAGGTCCCGATTATTCTAGGATGTCCGTTCCTCCGAACCGCAAAGGCAAACATAGCTTACTTTGCGAGAACGATCACTTTGAGCATAGATGGTGAGACAGTGTCTTTTGGACCTGTCAAATCATAGAAAACCATAGTTGATGGAGTTGAGGTTGATGAGGAGTATGATGGGGCTCAACAAGATTTGTATGCGTGTGAGCAAGTCCAAGTGTGGGGACGATCAAGGAAAATAAAAGGGTAGTTAAGGAGGGAAGCCTCATTCCACACTCTTAGACTTCATTGAGTGGTAGACTGTCGAGTGGAACTCCCGATTGTAGAGATTGGTACCATGAATCTTCTATTTTGCGTCGTTTTGTGTTTCGCGTCTTTTCCGTGTCAAAACCGAACACTCGTTGCGCAAGTCTCATGTTTCCCGAAGCTAGACACATTCATCTAGCGGCGAAGGTAGGCGAATTTCTGCGCTTCATTTCAAAAATTCATAACTTTCTCCAATCCAGGCGTGTCACACTAGAGACTCGCGTGTACCACGCGGGACAACGCACACGGCAGCTGCCTGGAACAGCCAGGCAGTACGTGCGAGCCATCTCACAAGAGCAGCGTGTTACGTGCCAGATCTTGAAACTTACTCGATCTTTCGTCTCAAGCGCTACGCGCAAGATCCACCTTAGAGTGCACGGTACTCGCCGAAAAGGCCTAATAGCAGAAAATAAACCCACTGTCGGGGTTTAACACTCTTTAATCCCACCAATCGCCACCTCGTCCGACCACCGTCACTACCACCGGCTACCATCATTCATCAACAATCACCACCGGTCACCCCCCACCTTCGATGGCCCCTAATTTTTCACCCATCTCCGCCACCGCTCCCATCGGCCACCGTCACCAGTCGGTCGCTCAATCACGGCCGACACAGGCACTATCGTCACTCCACGCCGGTCACTCTCTCCACTCCGGTAAATCTCTCTCTCCTCTCTCCCTACTCTCTTTCTAGACCATCACCACCCACCACCGCCGATGGTGGTGGGGTTTGTTCACCGAACCACCTATAACCACTACCACCGATGGTGGTGGTTGGTTTCTTCATTACTAGACCACCGATTGTGGTGGTCGGCAGCCGCCCTCTTGACCCAATGGTTGAACTGGAACAGCCCCCGAGTGGGCGGTCAAACCCGGTCAAACAACCAGTTTTTCTCGGTTTCCTAACCCGAGATCTCGAGTCGAGACGGTTAAGGTCGGGATACGAACCCATCACCAACACACGATCATTAACGTTTTTTACTTTACAGATTACCGATTCGCAATTTCTGGCACATTTTAAGGATCCGCTCACTCGACTATTTACATTTTCTCAGACGTTTAACGGTACATATCGGTTTGTTCTCGTCTCGCATAAGTTTTTTGGGTCGAGTCAGTTTAATTTTCATTTTTGAGTCTTGTCTTTGTTTATCGAGTTGTTTTCGAGTCTCCAACCGCAGCGTTAAGTTAATTTGAAATTCAAAATTGTCGGTTTTGTCGGTTTTAGTAAATACGACAATTAGGCGTTAAATCTTAATTTTTAGATTGTCATAGCTTGTGAATCGTAAATTTGAATTGAAATTGATTAAAATTGATTGATTTGGGATGAAAAACTGCTGATATATTGTCCATGTACTAGGGGGGAGTTTTTGATCTCGTTTTAAAGCGAGCATAGTATGGTCTAAGTGTGGGGATCAGGTGAATCGGTTTATACCCGATCACCATTTCGACCAATTTAATTGATGCACACGACATTTCACGATAATCCAACTTTAACCAAACTAATTCGCATTACTGTTGCCAATTTGTACACTTTTGTAAAATTAGTAACTATTAATATTCATAACATTTTTCTTTTAATAAAATTCTAAAAATACAAAAGCAATATAAAACAGAAAAAAAACAAAAACTTTTCACTTTTTAGATTTTAGTTTAAGTTTAGGTTGTCTATTCTGTTGGTTTGGGTTAATTGGGTAGACCAAGAGGATAATCTAGTTAAATGAACTAATAGGTAAGCAATTGAAGGTGTGAGTAGGTTATTAGTTGTAGTTTTGATGCGCGGTTTGGACCGAGAGGGAACCAAGTGTTAGAATACGCGATTACAGAATAGGTTAGGCCGAGAGGAAACCATTCCAACTGATTTAGGGTGCTAACAAGTTAGTTAATAGGTGTCTTGAGTTATGTGTTATAGGCCGAGAGGATAACTTCACCAATTTGACTTTACTCCATTAATAAACTATTTAAACGAAACTAAATCCCAATTGTTGAGTCCAATGACACATTAAATACTTGATAACTGCATGACGCTAGCCTAGGTAATTATCTTTTGAGATATTGTTTGTTTGTTTACTTGTTTAATACACGTTTGACTTTATGTTGATTTTTGCGTTGACTTTTGCAATTATTGACCATTTTGACCTTAGAGACTACTAAGTTGGATGACATTTCTTGGATCTTGATTGTGCCTTGGTTCTGTCTGTGGATCCTTGGAACGATACTCGGTCTTTTACTTCACACTACTTTTATGATCGGTACACTTGCCGTGAATGTGTGTTGTTTTGATCGTTTATTTATGAATTTAATTCTTTATTGATTGCACACCATGATCAGAAATCACACATTAGTATGTTATGTCAATCCTTATGAGTTTGTAAATTATAATATTTTTCTTGTTATTTTCCTTACTCGTATTTAGCAAAATACAAAATGAGCAACATTCCAAAGCCTGCATTACTAGCTAAATGGGGGAAAACTACATGCCATGTACGGCGTATGTAAAAATTCATTTGAAATCATTGGGTGTCTTTGAAACGTTAAACGTTAAGAATAATTGTTCCGATGCAATTCTTCATAAACATATTGATGAAATGTTACAGTTTGAATACTCAAATTATGATGATCTATCCATAGTGTGAAACAATTTAAAAGATAGATTTAATAATGAAAGGGTAGTTTTACTTCGAGCTGCCATAGATGAATGATCCAATCTCAGGCTACAAGATTTTAAAAAGGTGAACGATTATACATCTGCCTAATTCGAAATATGCTCAACACCCCGACTCTGTGGGAAAAATGTTACCGATGAAGTTATGTTGGAAAAAACTTTTTTCACATTTCATCCATCGAATGTGAGTTCGTTAACATATTTACATTTGTAATGATTTAAAAGATATTATGATTTAAACTCACTTATTCTTGTTGCCAAGAAAAATAATGAAATTTTGATGAGAAATCATCATGCGTGCCCCCCATAGGGTCACCAACGCTAACAGAAGCGAATGTTGTTTCTAGTGATAATAATACAAGCTTTGACCGTATAAGCAAACGTGGATGAGGTCGTGGCCGTAGCCACTTTAATAACCGTATAAGCAAACGTGGATGAGGTCGTGGCCGTAGCCACTTTAATAAGAACCGTCCTGACCATTCATTTAAATGGTTCAATAGCGGTCGTGGTCATAGACGTGGACGTGGTTATGGTCGAAGCCAAAGAGCGAATAATTAACACGCTTCACAAAATGGCAATCAAAACTAACCAAATAAATTTAAAAATGAAGTTGGTACGTCTCACAACCAAGACAACTCATGCGTTAGATGTGGAAGCAAAAATCATTGGCCAAAAACTTTCGCACGACACCTCACCTATAGGAGTTATACCAAGCATCTTTAAAAGGCAAAGAGAAGAAGTTAACCACGTGGATAATTTCGATAATGACTATACTGAGCTCAATAACTCAGATTTCTTGCTTGGCTTGGAACTTTGGAAGAAACATAGCTATGAACTTTGAAAGAAACAATGCTTTATCTTAATATGCTTATGGAATAATTATGTATTTTCTTTTTATCCAAATCATGCATATCAGGATCGTCCAAATCAGAAGAAGAATGAATCTGATCAACTGCAACAAGAAGGGGCAAACCTCCACAATCTATCAATGGCGGAAACAAAGATGGATTGTATCAAGACATGAGCTCAAAGATGATAAACAACAGTGAAGAGTGAAAAAAATGTTCTTGTATTGCAAAAGAAAGGTTACTGATTACAAAAGGCTCTCACAACAAAATTCTATCAAAGTTCACAAAAACTCTCGTATTCAGCACCCAAACAAAAACCCTAACTTATTCTATTTATAGACAATGACTGATTATAGAATGTCAGTCAGGCCCATTTACAGAGATAATAAAACAAACACTAAACGTCCCATCAATCAATACACGTGTACTCAGATTGTTCGAAGAGCAATGAGCTTATTCGAACAAGAAACAGTGGACCTTTGGTGACGTCACCAAGTTCAACTTATGCGAATAATACAAAGTATTGATTCGCACATGGAACAGGTTGTTCGAAGACTCAATTACTCATTCGCACAAGGAATAGTGTATTTGAATAAGAATTCTTTCGAACAGCTTTTATTCGTTCGCATAAGGAACAGTTTTCTTTATTTCTTTAATTCTTTATTGCTTGATTATCCGAATAGGGAACAGTGTTCGAGTAACTATGTTTATCCGAGTAGCTTTGTTTATACGAAAAGCAAACAGTACTGTTCGAACAGTTTAAACATTGTTTGAATAAGTTTGCCTTTTCTAATATACTTAAGTTTACTCAAGAATCAAACTACTATTCATTGTTCGAATAGGTTTGTTCTTTTCAAAGAATAAACAGTGTCTTCAAATAAATCTCAACTCTTTGTTTATTCGAGTAGTATTGACACACTCGAATAACCAAATTTATCCTAGTACCTTTCCAGTTGATTATCTACAAGCTTTAAACTTTAGCAATTTCCACAGTCTTTAAGCTTTAGCAAATCCTCAAAACTGTCCAAGTTACTCTAATGGAGGAGATCATTACTGTTCATCAAACTGGTACAAGCTTCCATCCAATCCTCAAATATCTTTTGTGTCCAAGAATTAGAGATTCTTTGTACCTGTGATAAAACTTGTTTCAGAGATCATTATTACAACACAGTTATATATATATATAGAAGGAAATCATGCAGTTTATATATATATATATATATATATGTTCAAACAAAAATTACATGATAATGTAAAACATAAATACAAATACAAAACATGATAGTATTGGCAAGTATCATTCTTTTATAGCTCTAACAACAGACGTACATACGTACCTACGTCCAAATATACCTACGTACATACGAAAGTGCGTACCTACTCTCCTACGTACATACGTACAGACGTATAAACGTACGTACGTACTTACGAACACGTATGTACATACGTAAAGTGGGTGAATATAATTTGTTTGAGATCATCCAAATTTGAGAATATAATTTGTTTTTTACTCAACTAAATTTGGCATAATTTATAACATGTTAAATCTTTTAAATACCTAAAGTGGGTGAAACTTCATGAAATTAAAGTGAATTGAGTCAACTACCATTATTTTGGAAACTAGCATAAAGAACAAATCTTAAGAAAATTAGAATACTTGGATAACTAGGTTATAATTAGGACTGAGCAACGGTCCGGAACCGGACCTACTTGTAGTAGGACCGAAACCGATTATCAAACAAAAATAAAGACCGCAAACCGGACCGTATTTTAGCGGTTCAGTCCGGACCGAAAACCAAGTAAACGGGCCGGTTCTAGCTGGTAAATGGGTCGGACCACATAAATTTTTGCTGAAAAAAAGAGGCTTATTTGGGCTTGAAAACTTGAACCTGCTGGAATAATATATGTGTTTACAAAATAAAACTATTTTTTTTATTAATATAAAAAATAAAACTATTTTTTTATTAATATATATTTGTAATCTAAGGTAAGTATATTTTTAAACATTATTAAACTTATTTTATCTAAACACGAGATACTTGAATGTTGTAATTCGAAATGTAGAATAAGTTATTATTGATATCTTTCTCGTTTTCTTTTTAGCTATAATTGATACAATTTGGTTTTTTTAAGTAGGGTTGGATTCAAATAGGGAGGGGTCTTAGGGTGAGTAGGGTAAGGAGGGCTATGGTAATGATACGTGGTATGAGGGAATTTTTGAAGGAGGGGTACATTGGTAATTGTGTCTGGCTCGCCAAAAAAAAAATTAAAAAAAAATTTTTTTTTCAAAATTTTTTTTTAAATAAAAAAAATTCAAAAAAAATAAAAAAAATTTTCAAAATCTTTTTTTTTTAAATTGTCAAAAAAAAAAAATTTGAAAATTTTTTTTTTTTTTGAAAATTTTTTTTTAAAGTGAACTGAACCAAATGAATTGTGTTTTAGATATGTCTCGTTGTGTTTTTGATATGCATCCTTGTGTTTTTGAAATTCATCATTGTGTTATACGATGTGTACGTTTGTAGGTTTTTGTGTCCTGATTTGTGTTTTACGACTGTCATTGTGTTATACGACTATCATTGTATTATACGATTGCGACTGTCATTGTGTTATATGACTGTCATTGTGTTATACAACTGTCATTGTGTTATACGATTGTGACGATAATACCCTTCATTGTGTTATATGATTCCGAATAATTACAAAAATGCCACCGCGTTAATCCTGGCCACTGATCTTAAAATCTAATAGATGAGATTCCTTTTTACCCTAAACCTTCTCTCTATCATAACCTCACCCTCTACCTCTAATAAACCGTTAAAAAAAATGTCATCTGCCATTTTCTGGTTAACCCAACTTAAATTTATCTCGGCAGAAAAATCACGTCCCTCAAAATTGACGATAAACAAAACAATCGTCATCTCCCAAAAACCCAAATTTACCATCAGCCTGACGACTACAATCACAATCGTAATCTTCCAAAATCTCAAATCCACGGTATGGATTCGTTTCATGCGTTAGTCCTCTAAATTTTATGATGAATTTCGATTGCTTTCATGTTTTTTTCTTTTAATTATTTATCTTCGGCTTCTTTTTTTTGGATTAAGATCTATAAATTCCCTGTTATATGATCATGATATATATTTCTGATCGATGTTATTATAATTATGATCAAAGCTATCATCTTTTAGAGAAATCGAGATCAACTGTTTATTCTAGGGTTCGTGTATTTTCCCTTTTTTGTTAATTTGCTAATTTCATTGATGTTGGTTCTTGAATACAATCTTTGCAGCTTAATTAAGTATTTTTCATTTGCGATTCCACGAAATTTGATTTTAGGTGGTGTTTGACTTTATTATCTCAAGTAATTAGTTCGATCGGTTGTAAAAGTATTTATTTTTATCAACTCTTTTGTTATTTCAGTTGGTTGATTACCTTTTTTTTATATTATTATTCCTGATCTTTAAAATTCTACCACAGAACCTGTTAGAATCAAAGTTCACTTTGAATTTTTTAAAGTTGTTTATGTGGATTTGTTGTTGATGTTCTTGCATCTTGAATTCAGATCAGCAAATGAATCCTAAATGCACAAAATTAACGCTTTCTTCACTTGTCGGATCCACCTACCGCTGACGTCAATTGTAGGCAATCAGGTGTCGTTTCTACTCAACTCAGATCATGATCTATTTTGGATTGCCCTTACACTCTCTTGATTTCAATCCTCTCAATTTGGTTTGGCTCTAATCTTATACATCTTACTTGCGTTTTCTAAATTTGTTCAGCTTTATAAATTCAATTTGGATGTCACATGGGTTTAGTTTTGAATAGGAAATGAAGTATTCTGATGCATTCAGTTATATAGCAAAACTACCTTATATAAACCACGTATACGAATTTACTTTAGTTTATGAAACAAATTTATAGAAACCTTATATGAAATGAATAGATAGTTTTTATATTAGTTCATCATATTACAGTTTATGTGGATTGTTTTTAGAGCTTATCACTTATCACGAGAGTCGTCTAGGGGCAGATCATAATGGTTGAAAATTGCATATGTTTTTACCAGTTTTGTTACAGGAAGCTAATCAAGTTTTTAATTGATGCGCCAATAGGCGTACTACCGAAAATAACTCCCAAATTACTCAATCTTCTCTATAGAAATATTATACCATAAATAATAGTCAAATTACTCTGATTTCTATCCATTTGAGATTACTACACGAGTTAGTTTCAATTCGTGATCCATTTTAGTTCTCAATTACTTGGTTGTTTGGATCAATAATTGAATGTTTTTGTGGTTTTCTTCTTACAAGATGGTATGGGAGACTTCCTTGGTTGTCTCTCATCATTATTGCAGTCGTATCAAAAGATGCATGACACTGACGAAGGTTTGTCAAACTTTAATGGTTATAAATGGCCTGCTCAATAACGGGTCATTTTGGTACGGGTCAAAATAGGTTGGCCCATGATGATATGTGTTGATTTGAGCCACAAGCATTATTTATTTATTTGTCCATATATTTTAAAAGTTTTATATAATTAATTAAACTTCAAATCATTATTACTCTATATACTAAAAAGAAGTTATGGTGAACAATAACTGAATTATTATGTGATTTATCTATCTTATTTAATAAAGCAAGATAAAATTGACACATGTCAATACCACAATAACATAGCCCCTAAATTTGACAAGTGTCGAGTTTTGAGCATTTTCATTGAAATTTATATGGATTTATAAATTTTATATTTTTTATCGGTCGTTTTAATTCCAATTTAATATGCATCTTGTTATTAAATCCTATTTTTTAGGAAGTGTTCCTATTTCTCCTCCAATCGATTTAAAACTTTTGGTAATAGTTCGTGACTTAATCGTATTCCATGGATGAACATCAAGTAAATCCAAAAGAATCACATCTGAAAAAGACGAACAACTTGTAGCATATTCAAATGAGGTAATCAGTTTGTGTTTAGATACTAGATCATTCATTGAACTGTTGTTTTATATTTAAGTTTCTTTTAATGTCGCATGATGTTTTGAACCCAATTGTGGAATTGGTTTAAGAATGGCATTAGTACAAAGATGGTTAAACCCGATTGACGAATCGGTTTAACTGGTTTCAACATAATATGAATATGAAACAAGCTTCGTAGTTTGGAGAGGCAAACATGTTTTGATGTTTGAAGTTTAATTGCGCAAGTTTTTTTAGGCATAAACTTTAGAATCTTTGAAATTTATAATTAAAACCAGATAATCTTTCAACCGGAGCTATCTTTCAAATAATATATGTTCTTTTAGAATTTGAATTTTTCTAAACTGAATATTCATATGATTTACAGATATTAGAATTTGAATTTTACCAAATATAATCTCGCAAAAAGATGTTATGTTTATCTTTTTACGGTGAGGTTATCCTAGGGAGGAGGCTTAGGGTAAGGAGGGTAAGGAGGCATCCCGTTCATTAGATCTTAAGATCATGGGCCAGGATTAACGCGGTGGCATTTTTGTAATTATTCGGAATCGTATAACACAATGAAGGGTAATATCGTCACAAT
>WOUH02055547.1:0-10991 GCA_009936405.2 Stevia rebaudiana
AATGAGTTCAATCGGAGTTCGTTTGAGTCGGTTTATGATTTTTTTAAAATCCTTTTTAGCCCTCTTAGAATAAGCTCCCTATTTAGAATAACCTTACTCCTTATAACTAATCTGATCTTAAAGGTTTTGAGCACCAGTTTTGCAATTTACTTATAATTTATTGGTTGATTTTTTGTTGCAGTGGGAAGTAGGCAGGAAAAGATTAAAGTTTGATGATTGAATGGAGTGTTAATATGAAGTTGGATTGCAGAAGAGAATCGTTGTGTTTTGTTTATGGTATCTTTTGAAAGAAGAATCAAACTGTAAAGATGGTTTTTCTGAGCAAATTTTCTTTAGATTTGTGGTGGATTTAGTGTTTAAAACTTGTGAGAATATGGATTTAGTTGTTAGTATTATTACCTTTTTCTAGTGCCAATTTTTAATCTTTGGTGTTAATTGTGGACCATTTTTATTAATGGCCAACTCATCTTGTCTAATCGTATTCGAAAATCTATAACTTTTTGTTCAATATTAGATACTCCCTAATCTATTTAGCTCTTAAGATCTATTAAGTATTTTATCTTATACATTTAGATAGGTAAACTGTGTTTTTTGTTCCTAAGTTTTGTAAGATTTAACAGTTTTAGTCCACCCTTAAAAGTTTTTGTCCATAACATTTTAAGTCTTGTTTTCTGTTAAAGGTTTAATGATGGAAATCAATTTTCGCGTTTTCAAGTCTTAAAAATTTTTGTCCCAAACGTTTCAAGTCTTAAAAGTTTATGTTAAATGTTTAATGATGAAAACTGTTAAGACTTGTAACGTTAGGGATATAAGTTGTTAAGGGTGGACTGAAACTATTGAGCATTTCAAACCTCTGAGATGAAACCATAGTCTAGTCTATTTAAATTTCAAAATTGATTTTTATTAATTTGTACAATTATTAACTAAGTTTAAAAAGTTTATATTTAAAAAGTTTGTAATGAATAATCTTATAACACCAAATCATAAATTTATAGTCATACAAAGTGTCAAACATTTATTTGTTTTGAGTGTTTATAACATACTAACTTAATATATATGAAATGATTCGATGATAAAAATTTTAAGTATTGATTATGTAACCCGTATATAATACATGTGTTTTAAGCTAGTGTTAAATAAAGCTAGAAGAGAACATAAAATATAAAACAAGCTACTAATCTAGTGAACGCTCTTCTAGATAGAATTGTTCAAAAAAGGGTTTTGGAACCGGAACTGACGGTTCCTACCTAATCTGGAACCGACCCTACTTGAACTGGCGATTCTATGACGGTTCTAGCTTCTTTGAAAAATCATAACCGAAGCATGGGCGGAGCTACACTATAGTCATGGTAGTCACCGGAATAAACTAGATTTTTGCCACTATATTGGGATGTGAGAACAAGTTTATTAAGTGAACAATTCTTTTTGGTATGTGACTCATATAAATTTGATTTTGATGAAACTTGCCAAAATTGACGAGATGTATCCGACCTAATCGGTATTTTTCTCGGTCATCGAAGCCCAAGAGTTGTAGGTCTGCTCAAGAAAGTAAAAGAGACGAAAAAGATCACCTAATACTTAATGGGCCAATATATATTGTAATGTGTATTGGGCCTGGCTAATAAGAAAATCACCGCCCACTTTTAACTAACATGCATTGGTCTATTTTATATGTAGTTTTCTTTATCTCACAGTAAGATTATTTATTTTGTAATGGCATCTTTTTATACAACAGATATCTTTTTCTATTTTCTTAAGGTTCGTAGGTGCAAATTCTGTGTACAACATGTTTTGAATCTTTCAACAATTGTGACTCAAGATTTAAGTTTTAGACTTGTTTAAAGCTTCCGCACATTGCTGATAATTGGTTGAATGATGCATTATTGAAAGTAACAACATCCATACATAAATATTCAAATAGATAACATTACAACATCCTTGTTAACAAAACTCCACAGAGACATTAAAAAATAATGCTAGTAAGTTTCAACTTGAACTTAATTTGCCAAAAACATATATATAAACTTACCTGGAAATTCTAATGTGTGACTATCTCACTTGGAAATTTAGGATCCTTAAACAAAAGGCGTAGATGAAAGCAAATAATACGCAAAAGCTTAGTAAAACCAAAGCAACGGGACCCATAAAATCCAATCTAAAACCATAATAATCTTTAATATACCATTTTATAGTCGGGTCATATGACATTCCAGGTACTTTGATCGTGTTTTCAGCATCATGATATTGTGAAACAATGTACCCATACACAGTCCATGCTATTGGACAAATCCAGTAATACCACACCCACCACTTTGGAATTTTCTATAAAATTTAAAACATGTTATATATATGTTAGCTTTAAGAAATTAAAAGTATAAAAAATAATTTTGGTATTCGTGACGATATATCGACTTACTGGTCTTGGGATGAAAAACCCTGAAAAGAAATTAAAGAGCCCATAAAATAAAACTGCTAACACGGCTGCTGTTTGTTCATTTGGTGTGACGGAAACAGTCATCAATCCGTAATATGTAAAATAAAGAAATGACAAGTAGCTGATGTAAAAGAACCAAATAAATTTTGGAGCTGTCCAATCGAACGATACCATGGGATATACTATCACAGTGAAACATATTGTTTGAACAAATACGTATGGTAACTCTACCAGAACCTGAATGAATATATATAATATCTATTTGTTAGATTAGAGTTTATTTTTAATTAATTATTTAATTAATCATGTGACAAAATATATATAACCTGTGACATAGCATATGGTAATGTTGAATACATTCCAGCAGCTCTTTCTCGATAGAAAACTGTTCTTTCTGAGGCTACAACGGGTTGTGCCGTTTGACAGTTATTCATGCCAACAAAAAATACTCCAGCGTATAACGCGCCTACAATTGTGGTTAAATTGTTGCTGCTTTCTCTGAAGACATTTAGAATCAAGAATTAGGAAAATTAAGGGGTTTAGTAAAGTATTATAAATGATGTTATGTTTTAAGTGACTACCTCTTTTCGCCAATTTTCCAAAATGTTATTCCAACTAACAATGATGCAGCCAAAGTGAAGATGTTGCGAACGAGGTTATAATCTGGATTTCTCCAATAACTTAACCACATCTTCCATATACAAGACTTGAATTGTCCCCATGAAGATTGAGAATATTGTGTTTTAAAATGAAGATCTGTTGCTCCTGGAGGTGGTGTGCTTAAAGCCATCACTAAGTCCTTGTTCTTTCTATGAATCATATATGTATATGCTTCATTACCACTATATGTTACTTTATATAGATATAATAACATAATAATAAAAAACATACTGATGCAATGTTGATGATTTGAAGTGATCAGCAAAATCTATCCCAAGTCGGCTTTCTACAACACTTGAAGTTACCTCTAACATCCATGTTGCTGGATTGTATTTTTCTGGTATTTTTGGAACACCAGGAATTTCCTAATTGTATGATAAATGGTTTAAGAATATCTTAGTGTTACTTTTAAAAAAATATTTTTTGGTAAGACATTGTAAAATACCTCAAAGTAGTCTATAATGTTTCTAGAATCCTTTCCTAAAGGTCCTGCATAAATGACCTGGCCACCTCTTTTCAATAGTAGCAACTCATCAAATGATTCAAAGATATCAATGCTAGGTTGATGAATAGTGCAAACAACGGTTCTTCCGGTATCAACAGTGTTTCTTACGGCTCTCATTACAATGGCTGCTGCTCTTGCATCAAGACCAGAAGTCGGTTCATCCATGAAAATAATCGACGGATTAGCAACAAGCTCAACTGCAATTGTTAGCCTTTTTCTTTGTTCTGTTGATAAGCCCGTAACTCCTGGAAGCCCAACTATTGCATCCTTGAGTTTGTCTAGCTCAACAAGCTCCATAACATCATGCACAAAATTCTAAAGAATAATAAGCAAAAGTATATTATCACATCATATTTCTTAGTGTCCCGCTTAATAAAATTGATGGCATATCATTTCCGTACCATTTTCTCTTTGTTACTGACTTCTTTTGGGAGGCGAAGGAAAGCTGAGTAAATCAAAGATTCACAAACAGTCACATTAGGAGAATGGATATCGGTTTGTTCACAATATCCAGAAATTCTTGCAAAAGTTTCTTGTTTCTTAGGAAATCCTGATATTCGTACATCTCCTTCAATATAACCACTTGTTTTTCTTCCTGCTAAAACATCCAACAATGTCGTTTTACCAGCTCCACTAACTCCCATCAATGTAGTTAAAACCCCAGGCCTAAAAGCCCCGGTTACTTCAGAAAGTAACCGCAATCTATTTTCCGTGACTCCTTGTTCTCGCATTTCCTGTTAATCAATTACCGTTGTATTCTAAACAAAACCTTATTCTTAAGGGGAATTTAAACTAAGAAGAGTTAGATAAGCAAGAAATTTACGTGAGGCATATCAACAAAATAGTTCATGTTATCAAATGACATGGAAAGTGGAGTAAATGGAAGAACCATCCCCTTCTTCCGATCCTTAGCATCATTAGAGTCTATTTCTCGTTTCTCAAGCTCATTTTTCATGTATCCTAAAAATAAGTCATATAATAACTATGGGTTAGTAGAATAAAATTCATATAAGTATCAAAGTATCTATTTTATTTTCTCTTCTATCAGAGTATTAGTTGTAGACAATGATCATGACTTAGTATTTTTTCACTTAGACGCGATTGTTTTGGGTCTTTGTTGGTACCTTTTTGAGATCCCATCCCGGTGGTTGCTTCTTTTGATATGATAGCTTGCGGTTTCCCAAGGGCTGATTATTTAGCAATTGGAGACTTACAACAATTAGTTAATGATTAGAGTTAAGAAAATATAATCGGTGGAACAATGAGACTTACGATCTAAATACATGAGTGCAAAAGTAAAGAGGATGTTGAAGAGAGCTGCAAATCCTGCAAGAGAAGCAACACCAATCCAAAACCAACTTTCTTTGGTGGGGATATCCATGTTTTCAAGTATTGCGTTACCCAATCTAGTCACATTGTCCGTACTCTGCGAATATCATAACATATTTAATTGTTATATACATGCAAGTTTTTTTTTCACATTTTGTGTATTCAAATCAATAACTAATAACATATATACCATCTTGTTCATCCACCTGGGTGCTAAAAACTCATTTACTGCAAAGGCTTTGAAGCCATATGACAATGGAAATACCCAATATCCCCACTCCCACCAATCAAGAATTTGAGTTCTAGGAATGATAAAACCACCCAGAAGAACTGCGGTGAGAAGTGCAAGTGTTCCACCTGTGTTTGCAATGTTCATTGTCCTACATGTTCCAGCAATAAACCGAAAATACCCCCCTCCAGTGCACTGGATTACAAAAACTAACAAGAAATGCTTGAAGAACCTATACATCAACCATAACATGATGCATCTTTTGTTAGTGACTATACAATAAAAAATACGTAAGTATTATGTAAAAGAGAAACGTTCAAATGAGAACTCTGATAACTCTTTTCGATCTTACGCATGTATAAAAAATAGTACGTTCTCATAAAATTAAAAGGTTTCGTGTGAAACTCTTTTTTTACACATGTATAAAAAGGGAATTCGATCTCAGAGTTATATTAATTGATGAAAAAAACAGGTGATCATTCTTCTATGTACGTAATTATAATATTATATATGTCACCTGCTAGCTTCAGGTGCAAGACCAACACCATAATAAACTATGGCCATCCAAAGAACACTCTCTAGCAAAGATATCGGTAAACGAAGCAAGAATGTCGAAAGTGTGTATGCCCACGGTGGGTGAAACAAAAGGTCTCTTTGCTTGAAAATAACAGGAAGCCTTGTTATGGTGAGTGCGATTTCAGCAATACCATTAAACATGTTTAGAAGCAAGCTAAATGCAAGTGTTCCTATATACATCGAACCATCTTGTTCATTCCTTGAGTGCATTCGCGTCCTAAAAAACACAGTCATCACAGTAGAAGCTAATATGATGAACTGTACAGTCTTAAAAATGTAAATTGGACTATTTCTTTTAATTAGTAACCATTCCTTATTCCAAGAGGCCTTAAACAACTCCCTTTTAGGGACCAAATATTTCTCAGATACTAAAGCTGCTTTGTGGCTTTGTGTCTTGTCAAAAGGAATCGAAAGCTCATTTTTTAATTTTTCTCCCACATGGAAACTTTTAAATCGCTCAACAAATTCGCTAACGGGAATATATTCATATGGTTTGCTTCTATCTGCCCAATATTGCTCTTGATCTTTTCGAGAGGTAACCTATCGCGCGTCATAACGATATATATATACCAACTATTAATAATCTTAGCTTGAAATTCATGCATTAACTTAATGGAAATTACTAATTAGTACCTCTTGCAAGAAGTCAGAAGTGCCCTTTCTATCAGGCAACCTAAATCCACAGCTTTCAAAGAACTCTAACACGTAATCTCGTGGTCCTTGATACACAATCTGTCCCTCTGATAATAATATAATGTCATCGAATAGATCAAACGTTTCAGGAGCAGGTTGTAATAGGGACATCAAGATTGTTGAATCAGTGAAGTGTACAATTTGTTGCAAGCACTTGACTATTTGAAATGTGGTGGAACTATCTAGACCTGTGGATATTTCATCCATAAACAATGTAGTTGCTGGTCCAACAAGCATCTCTCCTGTTTTCATTCCAAAGTACAAATATTTTATAAACCATAAACAATATTACATGACTAATTAATTAATTAACCTGTAGTGACTCGCTTCTTTTGTCCACCAGATATCCCTTTTTTCATTGCATCACCGACGTAGGTGTCACGACACATATCCAGACCTAATATCTATTTTTGTTTAACAGAAATATGGTTATTTGATATGTGAAATTAGCATTCAAAGTTTGGATAACATTATTAATTTATAAAATTAATATAATATGATAGTTGATTCTTACTCTAAGAATATAGTAAGTAACCAAACTGCTACCGTCTCCTTTTATGGCCGTTCCTTTCATAAAAAGGTCGACATCTACTTCTGGGAAAATCCCTGCTTGTTTCTCTCTTCTTGCGAGCTCCGCTAATAATTCTGTATTTCATTGTTTGGTTAATTATATGCCATATTTGTTTAAATCACAGTAGGTTTTAATACAACATTTGATCTTACTGATGAGATTACCTATTTTTGATCCAACTCCTTGGCATCTTGCAGCAAAATCAAATGTTTCTCTAACAGTCATTTCTCCAACATGTATGTCATATTGGCTTATGTAGCTTGAGGTCTTTCGTGGCTCAAATTCGTTTAGTTTATAGCCGTTGTAAGTAATCTCTCCTTCAACCTATGTACTTAGATGTTACTATCATGTTGACTTAGCTTATAACCATTATAACTAATTTTAAAGCTCTTCTGTGTTTATATTAAGGGGAAATTCTTAAAATGGTCACTGGACCAAATTCATATTACAATTTTTTTTCATTGAGTTTTTCAATGCCTCGAATTGTTCTTACAATATAGGCTGAGTGCCTATATATATATATATACGCGTCCCCGTACAGTTTCAACCAATAAAAAATTGCCACGTGACCAATATCATCATTCTCACCTATATATTTATGGATAGCTAACTCACTAATTTCATATTTTATTCTCAATTAATTATATATGTATAAAAGTACGTTCTAAACCGTTTTTTAAAACATCATTCAGGTTACGAAAATATAAAAGAAAAATCATGTTTAAACGAACCCTTAAACTAGAGTCAAGCTTTCCTGCTAACGCCAACAGAAGAGTTGTTTTCCCAGAAGATGGCGGACCCAATAGAAGTGTCATTCTGAAACATTACCAATAATCGTTATAAGATTTACTAGCTTAAAACATGTGTATTACACGGAGTTACATAATCAAAAACCAATTTTTTTACATTGCAACGTTGTATATATATAAATATATATATATATATATATATTAAGTTATTATGTTGCAAATACTCAAAACAAATTGATGTTCGACACTTCTATATGTCTAAATTATGGTTAAGTTTGAGTTTTAAGAATATTCAATAAAAAAAATTAAATATAAAATTCGTTAAAGTTAGTTAGTAATTATACAAATAAAGAAAAGTAAATTTTAAATTTAAACATAGTAAGTTGTAGTTTTCGTCATTAATGTTTGTAAGGTTTAACAGTTTTTGTGTCTAACACTAGGAATGCTTTTTGTTAAGGTGGACTCAAACTTTTAATCATTGCAAACCTTAAGGATGAAATGCGTAGTTTAGTATTTTAAATATATAAGATAAATATTTAGATAATAATATATTTGAATGATTTTGAATTTTAAATCTATTTTAGGATTAATATTATCCAAATATGAGTTGATAATGATTAAATAATAAATTATAAAAATTAAAAACTTGAGAAAATTTCATATGTTATACTTTAGAATATTTTATTAGAGGTAGATACACATAATCAACATATTACTTTTTTCCGAGTATCACTCTCCATAATTATATATTTATATATGCACCACCTAAAGGGTTGTCCGCAAAGGCGATCACTCAAGGCCCAATTATTTAGAGGGCCCTTAATTTTCAAAAAGCTTTTAGATATATTTTAAATGTATTTTATTTTATATTTAAAAATATATAACTTGATTTAGTTTTAACTTTAATCTTGATTAATCTAATTACAAAGTTTGAAATAACTTTAATAGACTCAATAATCTACTATAAGTAGATTTAAATTACAATGTTAAAGTTTGAAATTAAGTACCTTGAAGGTTTGATTATCCCTGATACATCTTTAAGAATAGTGAGTTTAGTTTTTTTAGTCAAACTAATTCCAACCGAACTCAGAAGCGATTCGAATAAATTTCTGGCGGCGTTTAGTAAGGTTGGAAGCGCTCTATCTCCGACGTAGCAATCTGCTTCTATTATCAAATTTTGGAACCGAACCTCAACCGTTGGTAGGGAGATACCAACTCTGAAAATTTAACTAATTACTTATATATATCCAAACAATCATAATTAAACACCTTTAATACCATTTATTAGGGATGAGATTTTATTACCGAATATCGGTACCATACGTCCCGGTACCGTACCAGTACCGACCGAACATAACGAGACCGGGACCGAGACTTGATTTTCAGTAATTTCGGGGTCGGGACTAACTGGTACCGGTAAAATCCCGGTTGGGTACCGGTAAAATATAAGTTTTTTGTTTTTTAAATATTTCATCAAAACTATTCATATTGACACCAAATTCCTATTATAAATTAGTTGTCTTTTAATATCGTTTAAGAACAAGTGGTTTGGTTAAATAAAAGAGATCATATAATATAAAAAATGATATTGTCATGTTAGAACGATATTTTTTTTTTCTTCTTCTAAATGATTTCTGAAAATTAGTATTAATCATTACGTTAAATATAGTTTATATCATTTTCATTATATTTACAAGTGAACGTATTTGGATATTGGGTTTTAAGGGTACCTATTTATTGCGTTTTTTCTTCACAAAAACAAAACCGGTATTAAACCAGGAATTTACCGAAATTACTGGAACAAGTACCAAACCGGTACCGTACCGATTTATTCGGGACCGGGTTAGGACCGAGAATTCAAAATTTTCGGTACCGGTTGGTACCGGGATGGTACCCATCTCATCCCTACCATTTATATTACAGTTATGAAGTTAACAAATTAGGCTTACTTATCAACACGATCTCTGAACTTCTTCAAGAACCTACCATTATCTTCTTCAGCATCCTTAAAGATCTTGTCAATGAACTCTTGATGAGCTTTTGCATCAAGATCACCAACATCCAATAGCAAACTATCAGATGGTGTTTGGTTTTGAAGATCAGATGAAATATTGAAACTGTTGAAGATGGTTGTTCGGATCCGGTTGTAGGTTGGAAGCTTCTCCAAAGCCGCCCACCGCAACGCCTCTTCGTCCGCCAGCGAGTGGTGGCTGCTCCGCCCGTGGCTGCTGCCAGTGCTGCTCAGGGTGAACACACCTTCGATTCGCTTACTTACACTTCTACTTACGCTTCTGATAATATTTGCTCCATTGTTTTCCTCCATTGATCACTCTTAAGTTTTTAAAGATAATTGTATACCAGTTGATCAGTTTTATACTTTTATATATAGCACTTGCATTGCTGATTGATGATCAGTACCTATTTGACACTTTTATTAACTGTTTCGAATGATCACTTGTATACGTCCATTTAGTTGTCTGTCATTTGGTTGTTCTAGTCTTCTAGAAGATCGACTGCTAGTGTGGTATATTTTTTAATTATATCAATATGATTGTGAAATTCGTGTGGTATATTTTTTTAATAATATTGATATGATTCTGAAATTCAGGAAAAGTGAAACATATCTGTAACAATCTTTATTGTCATTTTATAATTTGTCCTGGTACTATAAATTAACCGAATGAACATAGTTAATGTATTTGTTAGTATTTGTTTATTAAGCATTTAATTTATTTACGATTGGTTTACGAACACTAATCGAAATAAAATTCTTGTTCGTGTTCGATCATTAAATATTATACAGGCGCGAACGCTAACAAACATATACTCTTTTAAAAAATAAAAATTGACATTCTTAATACTAAAACATGAAACATATTTAATAATCAACTTAAATACTATTTTTACCAAATTTAATAAATATGATGTTAAACATTTGATATATAAATTATAAACATATACTGTTAAGGTAATAAACTAAATAAAACACATTTATTAATGCATGGCATAAACAAATAAATGTTAACAAACATAAACGAATATATTGTCGAACGTTCTCGAACACAAACGAACGAACATGACATTTGTTCATGATTGTTCATTTAGCTAAACGAACAAAATTTGTGTGGCGCAGGGTATCCCAAACAACCCCTTTATACGTATTTCAAATAAAAACAACATTTAGATTTAGGTCCCAGAAATTTCTTTTACAAATATACGTATTTTGCCACTTAAATCCATTCATA
>WOUH02055588.1:0-10988 GCA_009936405.2 Stevia rebaudiana
CCCAAAAACCACGCCCTCCACACCCCACCCTGTTTTGGTGTTCAAGGGCTTCAAAGCCCCTTCCACCCCTCTACTACACCTAGTCTAACTCTAAAATTATACAATCTTTCATGAGGAGTTTTGTTGTTTTTTGCTGTTTTAAATTAACCATTGAGATAGCTTGTCACATATTATAAGTTATCTCAAAGAATTATTTTATGTTGTTTTAATAAAGACTTCGCATATTCTTGCTTGTTTTCTCTAGGAATATCTCAACTGAATTTTCAAATAGTACAATTTTTATATTTCAAAACTAACACATTATCTTCTCACGATACATAGAGATATAGAGACTCTTACGAGAGTTGCATAACGTACAAGTTAATGATTGTCATAATTCAAAGTTATTGTAAAACACAACTGAATGAAGCAAAAAACTTAAAGCAGATCGAGAAAATCTTCAAAGTACGTGCTACTTAATTTCATGCGTCAGGTTTAAGTAAAGCAGGATGACGACATTAATTCACGATGATCTTTGATTTATGGTCCCAAACCGAAAGAGGCCCTTTCAAAGACGACGACTTTAATTTGTTGAGTTATAGTCTTTTGACTACGGTTTAGATATGGTGGTTGTAATTTTGATAATCTCACATTTTAGCATGTGAATTCCATTTTCAACAAATAAAGTTGATGATTTTATCGAATTTTATTTATGTCTTTTAGGAAAATATACAAATCAAACTTGCTTATATATCCCGCATTACTATGCCGTACACGACGCCTGATATCACTCAGACCACCGCCATTAAGATTTTTTTCATCAATTCATTGACCCAATTAGCCATCGTGTAGAGATGAGGAAAATCTCCATTTGGAACTGGAACCGATACCCTACTGGGAGCTGGCTCCGATCCTACTCGAACCGCGGGTACAAACAAGTCCAGTTTTTCTCATAAAATGATTAACCGTAACCGGAACCGAACCGGTTAATTTTTCTCACACCACCTCCTCGAAGACCATGTGTCCGACTGACCGTCGTGGTTTTGTTGCTCTAATTGACATGCTAAAAGTAGGCTCGTACTCAGTTTAATGATTTCAGTTGACGTGAGATCACCATCATCTATTGTGGTATCAATGACTGCATTTATTTAGAAATGAATTCAATAATGGCTTCTTTTTCCGGTTAATATATGGTCAACAACATGTGGCTTAGACCCAGGAAGAAATCAAGATCTTTCTTAAACTAAGGAGTGTTGAAGTTAAACTAATTTTATAATTGATCGAGTTGTCATTATTATTAGTTTATGCGTTAAAGGTGTATGTAGCAATTCGGAATTAGGGTCAAATTGTATCAGTTATGATCGTATTTTTCAATACGCCACGTTGGTGTGAAGCACCGGTTGGCAGGGTATATATACGTACGTGAAGTGTAGAGCAAGAGTGTCAATAAATATGAAATTATATTACAAAGTATGTTGTATATTTGATTCTCCGAGTGACAAAAAATGATGATAGTTACTTGTTGGGTTTGATTTCTGGGTACGGAGGCGTATCACAAGTCGGTGTTAGGGTCCGTGTAACTTTTTAAACAAATGATTTTTAGGATTTCGAAAGGTAATTAGAGTTAAATATCTTGTTCACCAAGCTGGGTGTCTATAAATATCTAATGAGTTTTGAGTTGTTCTCATAAGAAATCACAAACTGTAATTGAGGTCTTTTCCTTTACTATAATATAGACTATTACAGTTAATTCAAAGTGCGTTCTTGATTATCGACCCACCCTTCATAAACTCAATAGTAATTATTATATTTGTCAAAACTATAATATATTGATATGATATATATTGAATTAATGTCACCGAATAATATGATTGATGGATAAATTTTCCTATAAATAGTTATATCACTATATGTTTTATGAATGAAAACATATTTTTATTTGGTTTATTAATCTCTTTTATTGCACAATTAAGTTTAGGGAAAATTACCAAAATAATCAAGTTTGACCAATTTTTTTACCAAAATAAACATGTAAAGAGCGGGCTAAAAAACCAAAAAGCGCAGGCTAAATCTGGTCAACACCCCCTTCATATTTTGCCACATACCATTTCGTTGGCTAATTTAGCCAGCGCTTTTTTTTTTTCCAAAAATACAGGCTAGTAGCCATCAAAATTAGCCGACGTTTTTTAAAATTTAGCCTTTGTTTTAAAAAGCGCTTGCTAAATTTTCAAAAGCGCAGGCTAAATTTTATCCTGCGCTTTTTTAGAATTTAGGCTCCAAAATTCATGTCAATTTTGATAATAAAATGGTCAAACTTGATTATTTTGGTAAATTTACCTTAAGTTTATTTGTAAATAAATAAGCACGCATGTACCTTGTGTCCTCCTATCTACGAGAATATCAAATACACACTCGTCAATCAATGATCTACATTCAACATTTCAACTCAATAACACCCGTAAGGGTTTCCAACGGATCACACACCAATAAAGCCCTAAACAAGTTAAAACAATCTGGATGACTGACAACCACCGACAAGGCCCAAGAAATTAACCCATTAGGACTGATCCAGGTTTCAGGCCCAATTCTATCTCTAGTCCATTACTCACTACTCACTAAGTCACCAGTGACTTCGATCTGTTTATTTATCACTTTATTAGTTGATCTATTGTCCAAGAAAATAAATGTTTTGAACAATTCAATAGCTAGTCCAATAAGTTATATTTATATTATTGATAGTGTAAAATTTTAACCGCCCAACTTATCCATCTCCACCGTAAGATAAATTATGAGTCGTTAAAGACCCCTAAAACAAAACCCTCTGGAAGTGACGGTTCACGACGGTTAGTCTTTCTCCTTACCAGCTGCAGTTAGACGGTTTGAAACTCAGTTGTCTGAAAAATCTCCCCACTTGGGTTGTAAACTGCCATGATCTCAACTTCCTATAAATTTGTAAACTTTATCTTTTAAGTACGTGTTATTTAGAAGCTCAACAACTGCTAATGTATTTTAAAACCAACCGCAAGACAAGTATCACACGTCACAAATTTATATGTTCTTAATAAATTAGCACTACTAAAAAATACACAAATTAATATATAAAAGTAATGATAGATATATGTTAAAGTGGAACGTATAGAGAGCTCATCACTTTATCCAAAATCAATTTTATAACCAGTCAATACATGAAAGTAGGGATGCTACCATACGAGTACCCGTACCAAGGATACCCGTATCAAAATTTTATAAAAGTTGGTAGCGGTACCAGAATCGAATCTACTGGTAAGGTACTGGTACGGTATGAGTACTCGTTAGAAAGTTACCATCTCTAGATAGATGGTATCGGTACCGAAATTTAAAAATAAAATGAGTAGTGATACCAATTCCGAATCTATCGGTATGATATCGGTACTCGTTACCATATGTTTATCCCTACGTGAAAGACGATCTTTTCCGGGATTTGCGCTTTATAAAAAAAAATGAATACTTGAAAGACACGTTCTTTTAGTGTGGTATCATTTAATAGGTCGATTCAAGTGGAAATATAAATATGGCAAACAAACAACTGAAAAGTGTGAGCCAAAAAGTGCTAGTTGAATAATTGTTAAAGGGCATTGATGTTTTCCGCAGTATACAATTGTTAAATTAAGAAAAACATGTGCATATTGCAATGTCTTATATTCTTAAAACGGGTGGGATCCCACAAAAAACCGGGTGCGAAACGGGTAATCTCGTATTATTAGTTCACTTGATGCGTGTTCTTTTCCACCCAATTGCTCCGACAGCTATGAGTTTATAACATTATGATCCCATGTCCACACTCCAAATAAAATAATTATATTAACTTTTATTCTTTGTTAATTATACTTTGACGACGTTTATAGAAAAATATAAATATGAAAATAAAATATAATTACCAAGTAAAGACATATGTTGTCAAAAGATATATTATTAGATTGAAGTCGACTTATATAATGGAACTTGATGTATCTTGACTACAGAAAATGTTACACTTTCACCCTTCTTGCAATTTATTTGTCATATTCTCAATGGATATCAATATTTCTAAAATATATTTAGACAACAGTGAGTGAGCAAGAAAGAAATACACTAGGTAAAGACAAGCTGGCTAGACACTAGAATATTTTCTAAACAAACCTAAATCTTTTTTAGCGAAACCCCTAATAGCAAATTTCCATGTAATAGAAGGTAAACAACCAACAAGTTGCGTCATTAAAACATTTTGAATAGTGGAGAAACAAAGATCTAATGGATTCAGATTACACTTTTTCTCGAGAGGATGACAATCGATTAAGATCTATCATTCATGACTTCATGTAAGAGTTGAGTACTAGTAGCAATTGAGTACAATATGAATACAATGTGGCACTGTATTTCTATTTCTCGCTCTCTCTGTTTTCGAATGCCTTTCCCTTTCGCCCAACTGCCTACTTATAGACGGCTGGGAGGTGGGATCTACATGTGAGACAAACATGTTCTGATTCGACGGCTCGGATGTGTGATGTTTTCTAAGGCCCTTAGATTACTGTCACGTGGCCTCAGTTTGATGGGCATTCTCTTGTAACCTCTGCACGGGTCGGCTATCCGGATTCCTTCTAAATGGGCTCTTTGAATCGGGTCTGGATGCGGTTTTTTACCGCTTTACCTCCCATCCTCTTCAAATAGAAAAATAAATCTTTCACAAACTATATTCATTTATACTAAAAATATGTTTTGACTAGTCGTGGTTACCTCATTCTTGAGCATAAAAAACTCAACTTTGTGACTTTGTACACAGGAGGTACAACTTAACATCCAAGTAAAAACTAATGAAATAAAATTAATAATTTGAGTGAAAACCATGTTGAGTAAAAGATAACTTTACCCTATTTTAATATGTTTCATACATACAAAACCTTCTGTGTAGCATATATTTATAATACAGGGACTAACTTTGTAGTTCCTAAACCGTAGATGGCCTAGATTGAAAATATAACATTTGTTTATTATCGAACTTTCTAATTCTTTCTATGCCCCCAATCGAAGCACACTTCGCTCCCGCGAATTTCCCGCGTTTCATAATGTTTCCAAAATTAATGACGAACCACTAACAAACACTTTACGATTATATAATAACTACCCCAAAACACAAAGAGATCACAACAGTATTGCTTCATTTGCATGGCTAACCGTCGGCGCCGCAACTCTTCTAATTTTCAGCTTCCAGAAGCCGATCAATCCACCGCCGCCGGTAACTCCTCCGGCCGCCATCCCATTTACCATGGCATCCGTTTACGAGCTGGAAAATGGGTTTCTGAAATCCGTGAACCAAACAAATCCAGTCGTATATGGCTCGGAACGTATCCGACACCGGAGATGGCGGCTGCTGCTTATGATGTTGCCGCATTGGCACTTAAAGGTGCATACGCAACATTAAACTTCCCGGAATCCGTTCTTTCCGATACCCTTCCCGACTGTCCCACCGCCGATGATATCCGAGCTGCCGCCGCTAGAGCCGCCGCCTCAAAATCACCGGTTTGTGAAAGTGAAGGTAGTGGAAGCTTGACGGAGTACGGATCAACATACGATGATCCGAGAGGGTTCATGGATGATGAGAGTGTGTATGATATGCCGAATTTGTTGTCGGAGATGGCGCAGGGAATGTTGATAAGTCCACCGAGGATCAATTACAGCACACCGGAAGATGGGACGTCGTATTATTACGGTGGGGGGAATTTATGGGACTACTGAAAACAAGTTTGGTGTCAACTGGTATGCATGCATGAATGACAAATTCCTCAATGTTTGTGCGACTTTAGATAACGTTGTTTTGTCGTATGGCTTTTTTTTACTTCATCTCGAATATTCGGTTTGTTTAGTACCATGCATATTGAGAGTGTTAAGAGTTTTTTTAGGTGAATTTGACTTACACATGTTGGTTTCTGCTTTCTCGTTTACATAAAGAGTGGTTGATTTGGGTCTAAAATCTAGATTGGGTGATTTAATATTATGTTTCAAATATCGATCTTGTAACATAAATGAGGTGATGTTGTTCATTGCGAAATTTAAGTGAAGTTTATTTTGACTAGTTCATGTTTTTATATATATATATACCAAGGTTGAAATTCTTAGGTGTCATTTAATTTGCGTAGAATAGTTTTTATAGAAAAATTGAAAAGTTTTAAAGGAATTTGATTTTGAGGAATTAAATTGTATTTGAAAATTGACAATGGTCTATCTTTGTAACCAATGTCCGAATCCACCTAGACCTTACGACAACCTGACACTCAATCGAGGCCATTATAAATCGCCACTTAAGTATTACCGGGTGGTTTCTAGCGGTTGCACACTTTCTCTCATACATTCATGGTTTCCTACTACATTTTTTTTCTCGTTCTCAATCAGCATAGGAATTGATCGATCTATAAAAAAAAACTAAATCTAACTACAATATTTTCCCCAGTTTTTGTCGTAATGCCTTCTTTTAGGAAGTTATTCCACGCTCGATCGGCCTCCATCTGACATAGGCCGTAAACCTTAGCCTTCAACTTGGTAATCAGATCGAGTTTTTGTTTTGTTATAAATCGGCCCCACACTTTCGAAATGAGATATCACCGGAATATATAAATGTAAACATACCGCTTTCAGCTGTTTAGGATCAGAGCACGTCAGTGGTTACCAACATATATAATACAATGGTCACTACCCTAACCCTAACTAACGATAGCTGACTAATGGTGTTAAGGTGATGACGGTGTAGGCAAAACTTGACTAACGCCAGTGATGTTAAAGCTTTCAACCCATATGATGGTGCGTTAAATTTAATACAATAATCTCTCCCTTTAGTTTAATGTCCTTTGCATTCATTATAATATCATTGGTTCTTCATCAAAGATGAGATGGGATTATTGCTCGCTCGTTCACTTTCTTCTTCTTGTCTTTTCATTTTGTGCATTCATTTGCAAATTGCCACATAGTTATCACATGAAGAAACATCTAAATTGGTTTTTTCTTCATTTTTGCTTCCTTGACTCGTATTTCCTCCACATCTAAATTTGCTTTTGTCTTCATGGTTTCTAACTCGCTCCTTAGGGTTTGTAGGGGTGTTTCCATCAACAGTGACTTGGTGGTGTAACTTGTTTTAGTTAATTTTACACATTGAAGTGTTAAGCTCCCATAGTCGCAAGTCGGTATTGACGTGCCTTCCTCTTTCTTTTCTAACATGTTTTCTTGCCTTGCTTTCGTTGATTTTCTCCTCCTTGATCTATATTTTACACTATATGCATAGCTTCAATAGTTTAATTGGTTATTCAACTGACTCATTTAACATTATGTTATTTGATGACAACATAAGTTGTTTTAATCGTAAAAGTTCTTCTACTAACTACAAAAGATGTAAATAACTTTTACATACTTAGAGTACTTAGACATTCTACTAATCTATAGTGTACATTACGTGCTTTCATTTGGTTTTAAACGGTAAGAGTGGTCAATTGTTGTTGTTCGGATTTTTAAAAATTGATATGCTACATAAAGAAAAAGAAATAATCAATATTAACTATGTTATATACTATATACGAAATGCATAGAATGAATAGTAAACAACATTATACAAGTGTCATTGTTATACTAAATACGAAATGCATAAAATGAATAGTAAACAATATCATACAAGTGGCATTGCGTGTAGAACTACATCTTGTTGCAGAGGTTTATATCCTTTCTCTATCTGTTGCCAAATATACCAATGCATATAACAAAGAAACATTTACACCAAGTCTTATGTAAACGTAGTGTCTAGCAACAAAATGATAAAGAGAGTAAATTATATTTTTCGTCCTTTATGTTTGCACTATTTTTCAGTATATGCAGTAACGGATGCAGAAATTTTATGGACGGGGGCAAAAATTGAATAGAAATTGATATGGTGACACTTATTAATTATTTTATTATTTTCTCACAAGAGCAATAACCAAAGATAAACAAACAATTTATTTTGATAAAATCATTTTAGCTTAGTTAAGTAAATAAATAATACTTAATATCAAGATATGAAATCAAAACTAAATAATTAAGAAAAGAAGAATTGAATAACTATTTAAGACATAAATTGGTTAAATGAGAGGTTAAGTTGGGGTTCTTAAAACAATTAAAAGAAAATATACAGGTAAACTTTTTTTTTTTCTTTCGTTTATATTCAATATGGCCCCCCCATGTTATATTAATAGTGCCCCAAAAGAGCTGAAACTTCAAAAATAATATAAAAATTAAGGGCAGATTGGATAAAAAAACAGTTATATATGTGCAATTTTTGTGGGTCTACGGGGTGCCTCCCCCCGGGCGTGAATTCAACGTGGATCCGCGGCTGAGTATATGTCCTTTGCGTTCAAAATTGATGAGAATCGATTTTTGTGTTTTGATAAATTACACGCTTTATCCTTTGATCTAACCCCCATTTTCAGCTAAGTTAGTCATGTGTCATGCACATGGGGGTGATTTTTTGTTTTTTTAGTTCTTGAAGGACAATTCATGTAAGTTAAATATGGCTTAATGCATGTTAGAGCATTCACATTAGTGTCTCTTATCTCTATATTTATAATTTATAAAAAATCACTATATTTTCTCTCTAATATTCAATTATATAATAATTTTTATACCTTTATTACTAAATTTTCTCTCTCCTATTCAATTAAATAATATTTTTTATACCTTTATTACTATTTTTCTCTTTTTAATTCAAACAAATAATAATTTTTTATACAATTATCATTATTTTTTTCTCTCTCTTATTTACTTTAATGAACAGTATTTCTCTATACTTAGAGCATTCACATTAGATTCTCTATCTCCATCTTTATAAATCACCTAAAATAATAATTGTTTCTCTCTTCTGTTCAATTAAATAATACCTTTTAATACTCTTATCATTATTTTTTCTCTCTCATCTACTCACAACTACTTTCCTATTCAATAAAATATTAATTTATTTAAATCACTACATTTTTTCTCTCATATTCAATTTAACAAATCAATACATTTTCTCTTTCCAATTCTCTATACATAGAGAATCTATCAATTTCTCTATATCCCTCTACTCACAACCATTTTCAATAAATCTCTATAATACAGAGAATACACTTCACAAAATTTAAAAAACCTAATGTTAATGCTCTAAACATCTAGTCTAAAAAACTAATGGTACAACTTTCTTTTTTCTTAACTAATTCATCTTTATATAATACAAAATTGACACTTTTGTATCCGTCTAGTTGAAGTTATATAGTTAGTTTAACAGGATTATTAGATTATAATACTTATAAAATAACAGGATTAGTATTATCAAAACCAAAACTAAAGGGTTTGATATTAGGCTCAACCAAAGAACTTGACAGAGTTTGTATAATTACTTTTTAGTTTGGAGGTGCTTTTTAGGATTTTTTTTAAAGGCACTTTTATGATAAATAATTGTCATATATGAAAAAGATATAAAATACAAATTAATTTTAAAAAAAATTAGCTAACACAAATAAATAGTCTTGTTCTGTAAAGTTTATAAATTTCTATACATCTAGAGTAGGAGTTGTGCTTTCCTTCACTATAGTGTATAAAGTTTCACATTCAGTTTTCAAAGCTAAAAGTTTTCTAAAATATAATCACGGGACTTAACCGTATATAAAATGAAACTAAGTAATTATTTCAAAAAGTAATAATTGGTTTTGTTAGAAATTCTTCAAGGAACGTTGATAAATTCTTTTCAATTAAATTTTTTTCTATTGTTCAGCCAATATACTATGTTTTAAAACTTTAAATTTTGATTCCAGCAAATTAAAAAAACTAGTTCCTTGTGAAAAGACCATATACATATTTCCTTTTTAAAAAGTAATAAGGTTTTGGTACGAATCGTACGATCCGATGTTCACGCAATTATTCTCACCTTGGTATTGTATATGGAAGACGCGTAACGAAACTCGATTTCGTCAATCTAGAGTTTTAATGGAGAAAATCGTGAAGCACATAAAAGCCCTTAGCTTTCTTTGGATTAAAAATATATCAAAAAGGCATAGGATACACGAAGAATTCATGGGTGTCTTTTGATGTCGGGTAGTTATCTTATAACTCTGGGTGTCTTTGTTTTCCTTTGATGTATAGATGCTCTCGTTGATCCCGGTTTGTTTTCTTTTCTCTCATTATATTGGTGTCCTCTTTTGAGGTTTTAGCTTCTTGCTAGCCTCGATGAATAAATGAATAATATAGTTTTTTCGTTGTTAAATTTTTTTTAAGGGTTTTAAAATCAAGAAATCATGAAATTGAGAGAAATTCAAAACAAGACTCTTGAGTCTTGATGATGGAATCTTCACCCCGGAGAATTGACCATGTGTATGACTTGTCCAAGTTTTCTGTGTGCTATATATCGCAAAGCCTTAGTTGTGGTTATGAAGTAATTCTGTCGTTCAAAAGAAAAAGATGAGTTATTGTCGTTTAAAAACAAGTATTAAATTTCTTTCTAAATTAAATATGTTCAGTGAGAAATAGCGAGCGATGCATCAAGTGTCCCAGAAATTGATAAATGACGGGACCTAAAACTCTAACAACGATAACACATGAGTTTAACATACCATTAAAAGGACCCATGTACGTCATAGAAATTTTACGCAACATTATAAACACTCTTAGTTTAACACAATTTTAGAAAGTTTTATATTCGATAGAATAATCAAATTAGAGCTAAAAATTGTCGATTAAGACGTTTTATTACTTTTTTTCACTACAAGTTCTTCTCCTAATTTCTACCTGCTTCTGCTTTAATAACTATTTAATCACACACCATATTTTAAAGGGAATCACTGATGCTAGTGGAATACAAGACCATGAAAAGGAGTTTTTACTAAACCATATTATATATTTGAGGGTGAGGTTATCATAAAGAGGGTCCTTATAGTAAGTAGGCGTAAGGAGGATATCAAACGGACCCCGATTGAGCTCATTCTAGCGGCGTTAGAACCGTCTCG
>WOUH02055608.1:0-10987 GCA_009936405.2 Stevia rebaudiana
AAACCGAACCGGAACCGGTCAAAACCGACCAAAAACCGCTCAAAACCATAAAAAAAAACCGGTTTGGAACCGGAACCGGTTCCTCTAGAGCCGGTTTTGACTTTTGTTGACCAAAACCGGAACCGGTTTGATCACCTCTATGTCTTAGGGCATGCGGTTTACTCGTATGAGTAATGAGTGTGAGATCATAAAATGCATGCCGCGTGCCGTCACTTCACCCGTGTAAGTGCGAGTGATGTCAGTGAAAAGTAAGAGAATGAGACAGCCTAAGTGTGCTAACGAGGATCACACACTGCCACGCCACCAAATGGGTGGTGTGCCAAAGCTCTCACGCGGTAGGTTAATTAACTACTTAGGGGACAAATGTACGTGTCAAACCATAAAAAAAACTTATCTACCGTAGTCGGAGCCCACGGAATGGACCAAAGAGTGGGTATACATCACAAATATTGTAGTTGATTATGATGTAGCATTACTTATATTATATTATATTTATCACTTTTGTTGGCTATTGTACTCATATTTTCTAATACTGCTATTATTATTACTATTTGTTTATTACCATTTTATGGGGTTACTTAACAAATCGACAGTCATCACTGTCATCATCGTACTCAGTATATCACACCTAAAGGTAAGATATAAGGAGGGTAAGATTTAGACAGTCTTACATCTACCTCGTAGGAATAAAGGTGCTATTCCATTGAGACCCTCGAGTAATGATGTCTGATTAACCGTCTATCATAGGAAACAACCTAACGCTTTTAACATTATTTTCACAAAAGTTATTTAATAACGTTAAAATTAGTACAATTTATTTTTTGCTACTTGAGGGCCTATATATATACATTATATACGCACCTCGTGAAGTGTCTCCATTTTGGAATACTAATGATTTTCATGAGTATGTATATTGGTCTTTAGCACAATGCTCTTTTAAATTGTTCATAGCGTGATTGTTTGAAGTTTGAAACCATCATGATATGAGAAACATGTTATGGTAAATATTAACTCGCTCAAAGATGGGGTTTGCATCCTTAGACAGTGGCATGTGTTATTTGTCAGGTAACAAAGTTGTGGTCACACGTTTCCTTCATCCTAACTTGTGTTTTGACTTGAGACATGTGATTTGTTGATTTGTATCTCAAATTTAATTAGTAGTTCGATCCGAAGCTTGTGTTATGGACTTGTGGGTCTAAGGCATAGTTTCCGAAAATTTGTCTTTCAAATTTCAATGCATAAAATCAGGCTCATAAACCTAAAAAACATCATCTACGAAAAAATGTGGGTTTATTTGTATCATGTGAGCTAAATTTGTCTAATATGAATAGATGTTTTGAGGAATCACGAAAATAAAACGCATTAAAAGTTTATGATGTGTGGCTCAACTCTCAAGTAGTGTTTGCTCAATGTTTTTATGTTTTGTTGATAATATTCGCACTTTTTCTGAATGAGTTTAGATTTTTCTATAAATGAATCCTATTAATCTAGTCAAAAAATACATCAAATACACCCTTTTGCTAGAAGTTGAACTCTAGATTTTTAAAAATGTAAAAGTCCACAAATGTGCTAGTTTCACATTTATGACGAATTGGTTTGTTCAAATGATTAGTTGTTAAGGATGGTACGAGACCCCACGGTATGTCTTGTGGAATGGGCGTGGATGTCCTATGTGGCAACCCCAACAACGCCCAAACACCGCCTCGCTATGGGCGTTGCCCATTCTCATGTGGTTGGAACCAAGGGCGTGATGCTTTGGGTGCCTTTTTTGTTTATTTTATTTTTTTTGTTTTTTTCCAACCAATCACACTACAACACTTCACCCTCTTCCTAATTACAATACACTACCTCATCCTATAACTTTTCACACACCCACCACAATGCATTTCCTCTAAAACCATCTCCAAGTGGTTGTCCATGTGATACCTACGAGACACAACCACTCACACTTCCAACTACAACACAAACCCCATGGTCTGAGTACAAAATTTGTAGGTTGATGTAATGGTACGCATTTAATGACAATATCACGGAAGAAGATACAAGATGCAACAATCAACAATCCTTCCATTTATTGTCCACACAAAAAGACGAGTAAAACAGTTAAATAGTGGCACTCTGTTATTAGTCATTGTTTGTTATGATTATCTTACAATTTTATTTCGTTTGATTATGAATATATATACAGTAGCTTACACGAAGTTACATAAACAATAATTAAATTTTTTTTATTGACATGTTATATATATATATATATATATATATAATTATATATATATCAATTTATTATGTTGCAAATACTTAACAAATTGATGTTTGATGATTCTATGTCTCTAAATTATGGTTTGAGTTTTAGGATTATTCAATTAAAACTTTCTAATTATAAAATTCTTAAATTTCAAATAAAAGAAAAGTAAATTTTAAACATAGTAAGTTGTAGTTTTCGTCCCTGATTTTTGTAAGGCTTTACAGTTTTTGTCCCAAACGTTAGGGATGATTTTGTTAAGGATGTACTGAAATTGTTAAGTATTGCAAACCTCGAGAATGAAAAATGCAGTTACGATTTTAAATATATAAGATAAATATTTAAATAATAATATATTTAAATGATTCTGAAATTTAAATATATTTTAACATCAATATTATCTAAATATGAATTGATAATTATTAAAGGGTTGTGCTAAACGTACCCCCTTTATATTATTTTTACTTGTCGTACCCCCTCCCCTTAAATTCCTAGAAAAATACAACAAAGCCTTTATGTTTTTTATTTTTTATACTTTTAAACAAAAGATTTTTTTTTAGTAAATCATCATCATCATCGTACTCAGTATATCCCACTTAAAATTAGGGTCTGAGGAGGGTAGATGTAGACAGCCTTACCTCTACCACATAGGATAGAGAGACTGCTTCTGATGAGACCCCCAACTCATTTTTTTTTAATAAATCAATCCCCTTTATATTTATAACCTTTTAAGTTTACTTTTACCAAATATATTGTTACAAATCAAATCTTCATACAACTTAAAAAATATATATAGGTATTTTAGTGGAGAATCATATAAAAAACAATTGATCAAAATAAAAATTGATTCATGTATGTTCTTTTTACGTTAAATTGTTTGAGGTTGTGATTAAAATAAAAAACAATTGTATCTTGGTTTTGGATCGATTGTGTTATGAAAGTTTATTTTTGTTATGACTAAAATTTATACGTGGAGTGTAAGGAAAAAAAATTCTTTAATTTAATACATATAAAGTGTTTAGTAGAAAACGATTCAAAAAAAAAAAAAACCGATTTAAATAATGTATCCAAAAAGTTTTCCAACAACTTTTTAATTACAGTAAATTAAATGGTGTTAGAAAAAGGTTTTAATTAAAAAAAATTTAATTAAGGAAAATTTTCAATCATATTTAGAAGTTTTTAAAAATTAAAATTTTATTTAAGGGTGATTTTGACAAATTTAAAACTGAAATTCTAGGGGGGATGTATGAAAAGTACAAAGGGGGGTACGTTTAGCCTGACCCTTATTAAATTAAGTAAATCATAAAAATTTAAAAACTTGAGAAAATGTCATGTGCCATTTTTTGGAATGCTTTATTAGAGATAAATATAGATTAAGAGAAAGGTTCATTGGGAACCTAAAAAAATGGGGAACTTCGGGAAACTGGCTCAAACAAACTTCGATTGGACTCATTTTGGGGTCATTGGAACTGGCTCGTCGAATCCTAAACATAAATATATTTAGGGTTCGGCTTTAAAGTTTAGCTTTACGATTTGAAACTTAGGGTTTAAATTTAGTTTTAGGGTTTAACTTTTAATGTTTAGCTTTTAGCTCTTAGTGTTTAGCATTAGGTTAGGGTTTAGTGTTTTTCTATTAGGGTTCGACAAGCCGGTTTTAATGATGCCGGAGTGAGCTCAATCGAAGTTCATTTGAGCTAGTTCCCCGAAGTTCCTCTTTTTTTGTGATTTCCTAATTAACCTTTCCATATTTTGCTCAAATATTCTAAAAGTGATTTTTACATTTGAAGCTATAAAGACAGATGGTATGCTAGCATTACTAGAAAACAGTTAATGACACACGAACAATAACACACGCTCGTTTTATAACACTCAAAAGCGTGTGTCATAAAAAAAATGTCATTGTTTGCAAAATATAAAGAAGTTATGACACATATTTTTGTGTGTCATTGTTTAAGTGTCATAAAACAAAAATAAGCCACCAAGAAATTATGTGTGTCATTGTCTAATGTCATCTTATATTTATAAAATATTACATATAAAAATCAATTAATTATATCTGCAACATCCCCTAATGATTCTTATACCTATCTAATATATTGTCTTCTCATAATCACTACGAAATAAAAAACTAAACACCAGCAAACCGTAGCAAAACGTACTATTTGGAATTCAATGGCGTTATCAATTTATCATCAAACCGAAACATCGCATGATCGATCATCACACAATCAACTATCAAGCCGCAGCAAACCTAATTATCGCTAATAGCCTCTGATCGATGGCACCAGGTACGTACAATTTCCATTTTCCTCTGCTTAACGAATATTGTTGGATTCTTGTTCGATTTCTACTTAGTTTATGTTATCTATGCTTAAAATGGTTGATAATTGTCAATATGAAGTGTCAGTCATGCCTTGAATGTATGGAGTAACCTACTAAATGTATTTTATTTTGGAATGAATGCTTTAATCATTTACGTGAAGTAGTTAAATATTAATTAATTATTGAATGAGTAGCTCATTGTGCTTGAGATCACAAAACTGAACTCGTTTTAGTTATTTCATTTTGTCAAACAACTTTTGTGCATATCAAGTGAATTGGTGTATCTAAGGCATATCAAGTGAATGAGTAGCTAATGATTCGTCTAAAGTTACACCATAGGTATATGTGTATGTTAAAATGTTATTGGTTTATCTAAGACATATTTAACGTAAGGGGTAAACATGTAATATTATAGAGCACATGAAGCATAGTGAGCATGTAACACATAGTACATAGATGAACATGTAAAAATAATAATGAGGTAATAATAATGAGGTAATTCTTATAGTTTAGGCTTGGTACTAATAACCTAATTCTCTATAAGTACAACTATGATACCAATATGTCACACCCCAACCGACAGCGAAATCATCAAAGCGTGATACGATTGTTCATCACATGTGTCACTAAGTGTTACGATATAATTAATATACAAAAGATTTCTTTTATTGATTCAAATAATAATACATTATTCAAACAAAAGCAATTACAATTAATAGACTAGCTTATTTAATCTAGGTCCATGCTTCCTAAATTGTCACGAATGTTCTTCACTAAACCTGTTACACATGTAAAATAAAGAGTATCAAATACAAAAGTAGTTGGTAAGCATTTCATTACATATATATACGAGTTTTAAAGAAAACATGCAATTCAATGTTTATAAGAATTATGGTAAATAAAATGAATGTATGAATAATGATAGTCTACATCAAACTATTAGAAACACATAATCTCTTAAGTCTAATGGTAAATAAATGAATGTATGAATACTGAAGGCCTACATTAAACTACTAGAGATAATTAAATCACTTTCGTTTAATGGGTAATCATGTAAACATGATTAAAGAATTAATACTCTTGAATTGGAACATGATGAGAGAATTACTACTCTCGAATAGACTTCATCAAACTATTAGAAATACACAATCTCTTAAAGTTTGATGGATGCATGTATGTATGATGGATGCATGAATATGTATGATCAAATAACACATAATATGATTAAGCACATAATTTATCACATAATCAAATAAAATATAAAATTCACATGTAAAGTTGAATAGTGATTGATAAAAATGATTTAATAGAAACATGTGTAACAACCCGTAAGTAAAAGTAAACGAGAGTAAAAGATGAGAAAATACTCACAGTTTGTTTAGCGATTCAAATGACAACAACTTGTATAGTTGTTTAAATTCCAAGATCACTAGTCAACCTAGCTTGTGAACGTGTGTATATAAGTATGAATATAATTTGCAACAAGAATATAAATTAAATCTGAGTTCTACGTCGTGATTGATTATTTATTTTAATTTACATAAAGTTGTTACGTAGCTCGAAAGATGTATATTTGAATCTAATTAGAAGTATTATTTTGTTATAAATAATATATTAAGTGAATGAACTAAAATTAAAATAATGTTTAATTATTTCTATTCGTTTTGAAGTTTATAAATATATTATAAAGTTATAAATTTAAAATGATTTATTTAGTTGAGTGAATGAGTAAATAATTGAAATAAATAAAAATTAAATTATATTATTATATTCATTTACTTTTGTATTTTAAAATGACTTTTTCATATTGTAGTAAAAATTAGATTTTATATATACATTAAATCAATAATTTTAAATGATGAATTTTGACATAAAAAGGGTAATATATGAATAAGTTATGTTTATTAATAATAATAGAGAAGGGTGCAGGGGCAAGGGTTAAGACCTGACACCTCAGCTGGATGAGGCAGCGTGTTTACCACTAGGCTCGATGATTCATTTGTTTAGTAATCCGTGTTAAGATAATTTAACAAGTGAGCGAAATCAGATATGGGTTCTTGTATGAACCCTAGAATCTGTTCGATCCAAATCTGATCAATTGGTATGTTAGAATGTTAAATTGATATGGGGTATTTGAAGAACAGAACAAGGCGAATCGATTTTTGGTTTTACCTAGGTTTGACGTGTAGCCGAGAAGGAGGATGGAGCCCGGTTGCAGGTACGGCAACAAGAGTGAAAATCCGGCCGGATTCTGGCCAAAGCTTGATCTGCTGCTCGATGGGTGGGATTTCGTGGGTTAAGAGGGTGTTCTAAAAACATAAATCGACTAACATAGGGGGTATTTATACCCGGTCAATGAGTGTAAATCCCATTTTCGAATTCATCATCTCGGAAGGAAACAATTTGATTGATTCCTTAGATTTTTGGAATAATTTCACAAGATTGGTTTTACAGATCGAATCACACTCCAGTTTGGCAAGTTTTGAGAAATTTCCAGCTCATGAGATGAGCTAGAAACGCGTTTTGTCTCTCGGGTCTTAAACCGGATCGGGGATGGGTAGAAGAGAAGGATCCGTGGGTTCATGGGTCACAACATTAAGTTTTGTCAGTTTCAGCCCTTCCTAGTTTATGTTTTTAGCTTTAAGACACCATGTCATCTTAAACCTATTTTAAAGTTTGATTTCTAATATTTAGGCCACAAGACTATGAATTGTTTCATAACATTATATATTATAATTGATATAAATATTTTTATAAACTTAGTTTATAAAATGATTATATAATATTTATATCTTAATATATATATATATATATATATTTGAGATAAGGTAAACAATATATATACACATACATAAGTATATGTATACTTATGTAATATATAAATAAAAATGATATGATGAAAGGAAAAATCACGGATGTTACAATGAAATTATGTGTCATTGTCTAATGTCATCTTATATTTATAAAATATTATATATAAAAATCACTTAATTATATCTTCAACATCCCCTAATGATTCTTATACCTATCTAGTATATTGTCTTCTCATAATCACTACGAAATCAAAAACTAAACACCAGCAAACCTTAGGAAAACGTACTGTCTGAAATTCAATGGCGTTACCAATTTATCATCAAACCGAAACAGCACATGATCGATCATCACACAATCAACTATCAAGCCGAAACATACCTAATTAGCGCTAATAGTCTCTGATCGATGGCATCAGGTACGTACAATTTTCTTTTTCTTCTGCTTAACAAATATTGTTGGATCCTTGTTCGATTTCTACTTAGTTCATGTTATCTATGCTTAAAATGGTTGATAATTGTCAATTTTAAGTTTCAGTCATGCCTTGAATGTATGCAGTAACCTACTAAATGTATTTTATTCTTGAATGAATGCTTTAATCATTTACGTGAAGTAGTTAAATATTAATTAAATATTGAATGAGTAGCTCATTGTGCTTGAGATCACAAAACTAAACTCGTTTTAGTTCTTTCATTTTGTCAAACAGTGAAACAACGTGTGTGCATATCAAGTGAATTGAGTGTTCATCAAACTAACTCAAAGTTTAATAAAAAAAACTGTTTACTCTTGGTAGTTTTAAGCTTAGTTAATCAGATGCTAATATCTTCATGGATTCAATAAACAAGTTGAAAAATAAGTTGAAAAAATAGGCAACAAAACTATAAGGATATATAAATAAAGTTAGACTACCCTTTGATTAATAGATTTGTTGAAGCTAGTATTAAACTGATTACTTTGATATCATTATTTGACTTGTAAAAAGCCAAATAATAAGAAGGTTATCAAAATACCTGAAACTGGTTATCATTATTTTTAATTGGTTATGATTAATGTAAGCTTCAGACGCTATCATATACATGAGTTGTTAATTGGTGGTTAATTGTAAGGTTGATACAGGACAAGATGGCGGTAAACAAATGAGGCTTAATTTTGAATGAGTGAAGTAAGTTGTTGATAACCTTATTCCTATTAATCAAAATTATCAATGTGTTACCGTTGTTTTCTTTTGTTGTATAAACAAACGAGGTGCAAGAGCTAAAATGAACAGAATACTATAGTATAAGTACTTAGCTATTTTATGAGGGCTAGTTAGTGTGTTTGTTATATGGTTGTAATATGGATTTTTAATTGTGTAGTGTCCATGTTAGTCGAGCACTACTGAATACGGCTACTATGTGATAAAGTTCATGAAAGAGATAATTGAAGAAGGAGTTAAAGTACTCATCAATGAAAACATAAGTCTTATTAGTTTTAGCTACCTTTGTTTTATCTTTACTAATAGATAATTCTATTAAAATTCTACGATCATTGTTTGCTATTGAGATTTTGTTAGGTTACATGATACTTGGGTACTACAAGTTAATGGATGTATTTGTTTTAACATATTTCTTTATCTTATCTTTTTCTCAAGTTGGGGAGGAAAAGATGAATACATGGAATCATGGATGTAGAGATTGATAGAGTTTGTGAGGAATGGTCGAGTTTTATGGCAACTTTTATTTTTAAATGACAAACAATATTTTAGGTGTTGAATAATCTACCCACAAGCAATTTTTTGTTGACTTTAAAACATTTTTAGTATTTTAAACTTTTGGTTATGAAATGATTTATTTGGTATATATGTATTTTATTATGAAATGTATTTGATTTGCAATATATTATATTGGTTTTTATGTATGCAGGATAAATTTGTAATTATAGAAAAAAAATATATTTTTAAACAATTAAAACTATGACATGCAATAAACTAAAGTCATAATTGTGTCATTAAAAAATATCAAAAATGTGTGTCGTTAAAAAGTGTCATAAAAAGATGACACACAAATGCATGTCATCTTTAATTTATGACATAGGCTTCTTAAGACTCTTTTGTATGTCATGTATACCATTTAATGACACGCAATATGTGTTATTAAAGGTCATTTTTTCTAGTCGTGTGGGACAAGAGTATGTGTCAGCTAATTATAGTGGTTTAATTACACTATTTTAATTGTTTAAGCATCATTAGTTCACATGTATAGTTCATGCATTAGATATGGATAGCGTGTACGCACAAATATGATATTAGATGTATTGTTGTAATCAAATTAGACGCATCATTGCATGAAGTTTATACACACCATTCACCATTGTAATTGGATAACCTATGCACACCGTTAAACTCAACAACTTTTAAAGTAAAGTTTGTTTTCTTAAAGTACAAGAATACTATACTTAAAGTTAACATATTAGATATACATAGGATGCATTTATGCTAATAAGGGGACTTATTGTAATAAAGATAAGTAGGATTTAAAAAAACTCATTAACCAGTTCAAACAAACTCTGACTTAATTCATTATAGCGACGTTGGAACCGATTCATTAAATCCTAAATCCTAAAATCGTAAACCCTAAAATAAAACTTAAAGTTAAACCCTAAAAAACAATGACTAGTAGGGAAACACATCAATGAGCAATAAGACACAAGAGTTGAATAGATAAATTTTAAACCCTAAAGCTAAAACCTAAAAGTTAAAATCTTATAGCTAAACAGTAAAAGCTAATCTCTAAAAGATAAACCCTAAAACTGTAATACCCTAGGTAAATCCCACATCGGCCATGGAGGAGAACTCCACAGTTAAGCATGCTCGGGCGACAGCAATCCAGGATGGGTGACCACCCGAGGAAGTTTTCACCTGAGCAACCAAAAATAAATCTGTGAGCTCTGAGCTAACAAAGCGAACAATATTGGTAATACAATAGGACGGATGTTACAAATGGTATCAGAGTCACTCTTGTATCGTTCGGGATGGTGGGGCAAACCTCATAGAGGACAATGAGTCTTAAAGGAGGGTGATTGTAACTCCCTAGGCAAGTTCCACATCGGTTGTGCCATATGAGAGATCTTGGTTCGTAGAGAACGTCTTGCATCTAATATCATCAACGTTTTTTGGGCTTAATGGTAGTGGATGATATGAGAACACCACAGTTAAGCAAGCTCAAGTGACAACAATCCAGGATGGGTGACCACCTTGAGAAGTGTAACGACCCATTTTGGGTAAACGCGTATAAAACGCGTATTTGTTGTTTATTTAAATGGAAGTTACATATTACGTGTTGCGTATAAAATAATAATCATTATTATTATTTAGAAGCTAACGGGGTTAAGTTAGTTTGGGTGTTAAACGTGTAATTAAACTAGTTAAAATACTAACTAGTAGTAGAGGGGCTAAAATGGTCAATAGAGAAAACTGAAAATTAGTGGGTAAAATGTGTCAAACACCCCATAGTTGCAAAAATCTGGAAATTGGCTAAGAGGGAGGAGGAGGTCAACGACCTAAGCAAGGAGAAAATGGGTGTTCTTCAATTTTCAGTGATTTGGCTCAATTGATGGTCGAATTGGAGGTCT
>WOUH02055629.1:0-10984 GCA_009936405.2 Stevia rebaudiana
TGTCCTAATTGTAATGTCTGGATTCTTAAGTTTGAACTTACATACATACTGTACTTTAGATTTTGTAATATCTTCTCTTATGAGACCAATTTTTTCTGAATGTAATATTTTAGGATAATTAATAAAATAAGAAGACTATTAACATTCTAAAAACTGAAAACCAAGAATACTTACAGTAATCAGAGAGGTGTTGAAACAAGGCTCGAGCTATCGATCTTCGTTCAGCACCAAACAGCGGAAGATTTTTTTTTTATATATAACTGGGATATAATATGAAGTGCAAGGGCGAACTAATAAAGAACGAGAATATTAACTAAGGAGAACGAAAAGAGAGAGTTTAGAATGCCATGAAAGTTCAAATTGCAAATTCTATTGATTTTTCGGTGTGTTTTTTACAAATGAGCACGCCTCTTATTTATAGGCAAAATTTACAGATAACTATTAACTAAAGTAAAAAAAGTAACACGCCTAATTAAATTTACAGAAGAAAAAGTCAAAAAATGACAAAATCAAAAGGACAATTATTTAAAATTTGTCGGCCATATTTGAAACGTCTTCTATTGAATTTGTCTTCTTTTGAAAATGAACACGTGAATTTGTCTTTTATCTTAAATGAGCATCTGTCTTCTCCCCCGTTTTTCTTTTAATTATTTTAAACTAAAATAATTAAAAGTCTCTGTGAGTGCTGTCTATGGAGATTGTATCGTCTTCATAAGTGTTGAATGTGGTTGTACATGTATGAGATTCTGAGTTGTAAATATGTTTGTATTCTAGGGTGCTTCCTTCTCTATTGAATGGTAGAAACATGTTCCAATTGTCATGTCCCCAGATTTGTATGTAGTGACCTTATGCTAATAACCTGAATATTTGCCATTGAAAACCTCTTGGTAGAATTGGCGTTCTTTGATGGTACTTGATAACCGTGTCATCTGCTGTTTTCAGCTGTGAGTAGTTGTTGTCAAAGCACCTTAGGTTTGAGAAATCAATGTCTATGATTACTGATAACTTCTTTAGCTCTTTTTGTCTTTTTTCTTTGTGGCTGATGAAGATTCGCTTTCGTGCTGGTCTATATGTGTTTTCATCTGCATATGGTAGTGATGAAAAGATTTTGCATCCTACCCTTTCACTTATGGTGAATGTAAAAATGTTTCCGGTTACCATTGTGAATTTTTCTCCGAACCTCTGTATAAATTTCTCTGTTTTGTGGTTGTCTGTGAATTCTAGGTAATCAATCATACCATTATGCTAAAATTGAAGTATGTGTTCTTCTGGCATATTTGTAGGAAGTGTTATTTGTAAAAGAAGTAAGTTTGTTTTCATTCTGTCATCATTTAATCTTTCTACAACTGTTACTCCTGTGTATTTTTCTTCTCCAAAGGCTATTTTTATGATTTATAACTGTAAATCATATAGAATTACTGGAAACTCTGTACGAACTTTCTGTGATACTAACTGTTCAAAATCTGGAAATCGCTGTAAAACTGGTTTTAGGCCTTGCTGCCAAGGAGTATCGAGAATTCTTGCTCTGAATATCTCAAAGCTCCTTTCTGTATTAATGTCTTCTTTTTTCTCGATCCTTTGTATTAGCTGTATATTTTTTGTTTCGAGAATAGCTTTTTGTTGTTTAAGGATACTTATTTCCAATTGCGTTTTTATATTTTGCAAATTTTCTGTTTCATCAAGCCTTGCTTGTAAAGACTGTGTATGCTTTCCTTGTTGTAACAATTGTTGCTGTAATTTAGCAATCACTTCTTCCTGTGCTTTTATTAACTGTTCAGGCTTTGATTTTGCTATTTCAGCAAAAGTTGGAACCTCTTCACGTTCAATTTCAAAGCCATTTAAGCCAAAACTGTTTCTTGCCACTTGGAGAGCTTCTGAAAAACTATGATAACCTTTCCAGAATGCATCAGGGCACTGTATATATTTTACTACTGTTTCCCATTTATTAAAAACTCCTGTTTTATTACGTTGTAAATGAGTAATAATAATAATTTTGGAACAAAAGATATACTTTGTGATTGATCTTGGCGCACGGTTTTTCGCGGGTTTTAAACTTTAAGAACTTTAAGACATGGTAATGAACTATAGTAGTGGGTTCAAAGGGAAACTTATGCTTTTACAAGTATTTCGTCATTTTTATACATGTGTAGATAAAAGGGTCTGAAATTATTATCACAAAATTTAAATTTACCTTTTGTAATAACTTTCTTCTTACAAATGTTTATTTGAAAACATTATACTCAGTATATCCTACCTAAAGGTAGGGTCTGAGAAGGATAAAATGAAGACAAACCTTACAAATGTTTATTTATGTGTATAAAAATGAATTTTTTACAATTGAGAATCCTTAGGAAAAAATATTATGGGTGAGGTAGGTATAGTCATGCAATAAACATTCCATCCTAAAAAGAGCATTGTATCCACCCATCAAAATCAAATAGATATTTCGAAGGAGTTAATATGGCATTTTTTTTTTCATGAAAGTGGTTTTTCATTTTTACTACCGTTCTTTGATATACACTTTTTATAAAGTGATATAGTTTCATTTTAACTATTATATTTGTGTGATCTCTTATTTTTATGTAGTGTTACGTATTTCCAATATTTTCTTTTATAATTCCATGTCTAATAAAGGTATATTTTTTATGTTGGCTCAGTTGCTATTGAGTTGTTACTAGAGTTCTTATTATCTTGGTTTCCTATCAAACATGGACTTAAGGCTCACATTTATTTGATTTTCCAACAAATTTAATTTTTAAGCTTACTTGCAGCCCTTCTTTGTTATGCATTCACACGAATAAAAGAAATATTGATTTTATCAGGCCGGTCCCGACCATCTTAAAAAATTATGGGGCCCGGGGCGAGGAAAAAAGTATGGTCCCCCTAAACAACTCAATAATTAAATACCAAATACGAATAATACGATAATAGTTATCATAAAAATAAACAAAACCAATGTATTGTAGCAAAATGATATAATATAAATGCCTAAGTGAATCGTGAGGCTCTCCTAGCATTTTTTTAAGCAAATTTCTCGATTAACTCTTCATAGTCCATGGCTTCTAAGATAGCGTTCTCAATGGATATCATTGCCACTCCGTTAAGTTTTTTTTTTGAGACATTGTCCTCATAAGTAGGATTTCAACAACTTTAAGTTTGAAAAGCTTCTTTCGGTGTCTTTAGGCGGATGTCACCGTCACCAGAATAGTCAGCAAGACTCTGTATGCAATTAACGCATTAGGAAATAACCCAACCTGCGTCCTCTGGCAGTTTATGGCATCAAAAGGAGTGATATTCTCATCAGATAAAATTGTCTTAAACAACTTCAACTCCGAATAAAGTTCACCAGCATCAATATCTGATTCTTTTCCATACTTCAATGTATCTTGAAGAAGATAACAACACGTCTTAAGATTATTTTCATTAAAATGCTTCAACTTTTTAGGAAGCAAAAAACAAAATAGTTTTTCATATTGTTGGTATTGTTCGAATCTTGTTTCCAGAGAAGCAATCGTTTCATCAACAATATGTAAAAAGTAATTGACTTTAAAATTCTCCTCGAATGAAAATAAAACTTCTTCCTCTTAGAAGTCTTATCAAATTGTTTTTCCTACGAAGTGGACGCTTTTGAAAGAATAACGGATCAACACCCATTTCAATGGCAATTTTCTTAGCTTCGTCAATCGTCTTAAACAACCCCGCTTCTCTATAATTCTTAAAGAAATTAATCAACTTTTTAACTTCTCCAATAGCAACAACAAGAAGCACATCCTTCGTTTGCAACTTTTTGCTCACCACATTCATCGTACTTAGTATTTCAAACAAATTGACACCAACTTGAGAGAGTATCGATTGGGCCTTATAATTTTGTTTTTAAAAAAAGAGGCCCTTGGAAGTGGGGCTTAAATTAAGCACAAACTGGGACTGTCTTACCTTTTGGGCTGCCCTAATCGAGTCCAAAAATCAATTCTATCGGTGATTATCTATAATTCTACTTAGCTAAATAACAAGAATTAAATGCTATTTAACGTTTATCCTTTTTTTCACAACTAAGGTAGTAAGGTAAGTTGTATAAAAAACGAAATAAAATAGAGTACAAACTAAATAAAATAAACCTTTATATAAATTTTTTTTTTGGATATAAAATATATATATAATTTTCTAAAAAATTATGGGCCCCCTAGATTTGTAGGCCCTAGACGGTCACCCACCTCACCCTCCCTTCCGGACGGGCCCTGTCAGTAAACATTGTGTACTACTTAGATTGCCTTATCTCCGTCCAAACTTACGGTTGCTCCCTGCTCTTTGCTTGCGGGCCCAGAAGTTAAAATGAGCTAGTCCCTATTAACTATGGTTTGATTATGATGTATTTATTAGGTTTAGCATGACTGATTTATGTTTGTAATTTTTGTACAACATCCGAATAATATCCACTCAATGACAGAGTTAATGAAGATTAACGGCCAAATGATGGTTAATTATGACGTGAACCAAAACAAATAACCATAACTACCACTGATATCTAACGTATAATTTGAATTTTGAAGTGTCCGGACTCTTGTTTGACACCAAGATTGATGATCCTTATTCGATCCTTAGCAAAAACCAACCCCTCCACAATCATGCATTTGCATACAAATTTGAAAAAAGATCAAACTTTGTGATCTGTGATCTCTAATCTCCTATTCAATTTCATTCTTAATCTTCCACTGTACATTAATTCTAGAGTAAGCTACAGTTTTCGTCTCTATAATTTGCAAAGCTTAAAAGCTCCAGTCCACATTTAACAGTTTTCTTTCATAACATTTCAAGTCTTAACAATTTTTTGTCCATAACAAAATACCTGTTAAGACTTCAAATGTAATGAACGAAAACAATTAAGACTTAAAACGTCAATGACGAAATTTTTTACGACTTGAAACGTTATGAACGAAATTGTTAAGACTTAAGAAGTTAGGGACGATTTCAGTCCACAGTTGAGGGTGGACTGAAATCGTTAAGCTTTGAAATTAACAACAGTAATGAAAATTACAGTTTGACGTAGACTCACTTGTTAAACACTCATAGCTTTGCTAAAATTCTTTTATTGTTTGTTTATGCATATGTAAACTAGCTTCTTAATTATATATTTTTGGGTTAAGAACATTGCATCAGACTCTGTGCCAGATTTAATCAGAAAAATCATCATAACATCTTCATTCTTGAGAGTTATATAACAACTGGCGGTTTTCCAGTACAATTATGATCTGATTCCGGCCTTGTACTATTTGTAATCCGGTTATTACCATAATGTAATTCAGTAATTATGTAAAATAAAGATTACTGTTACATTAGAAATCCTATTTCAATTCATTTGGGTGTAAGCGAAATTCCAATTCAGGCAAAGGTACAGAAGGTACACGTAAAACGATGCAAGCTTCCATAGGTCCTAAATTTCACTAACTCATTTGGAGTTGAAACCAATGGGGTTAGATAGGAAATGGAAAATCGTGAACGTAGGCGAAAACCGCGCGCGAAACAAAGTCCGAACGAAGCGGGAAACGCGAAAACAAGTTAACCAGTCGCACCCGAAAGGGAGTGAGAATCATCAGAGACACGTGGCAAGGCCACGTCATGTGGTACGAGAGCCTGCCACATGGCATGTGACGGGGCTTGGCTCTGGCTGAGTCAGCTAGCCACGTGGTAGCTGACGAAGTGAGTCAGCACGCCACGTGGCGACCACCAGAGGAGCGCTGAACCACCACGCCTACGCGTGGCGCGCCAGAGGGAGACCCAGGGCTGCGCGATGCGCGTGGCTCCCCTAGCAGCCTCCTATAATCCCTTCATTTCGGCTAGAAGAAAATTCGCTCGTTTCGTCTGATCCCGACTTTCCCCAAACACTCCAAAACACCCCTAGCAGCCTAATGAAGATTCTGGTCCGCTAGAAATGCTCAGTATACGCGTGGAGATACGTTTTCATGCTGTAGCAGTCGTTTCACCTGTCTGATCACTCGTTTCGCTTATTCTCTTGTTTCAGCCGTTGTTCTGCTTATTATGTGAGTTCATGTCCCCTTTTGTCACTTACTTGTTTTACTGTATACGGGGGAGATTACTTATACATATAAAATGAATCCAAGACACAATGACTATCCATTATTACATAAGTGTTTTCCATTATCACATGAAAGTCCTCTACACACTGGACCGTTAACACTAACGTGGCTAGGTAATAATGGATAGTACTACTGGGTCTGATAAACCCCATACGGTGATACGTTACCTTCTCGCGTATGTATTATTGACCTAAATTATATGATATGTGTGATTATCATATGGGAGGCAAAAACCATCTGTCTCGGTGCCAGTTCATTTATGGTAATAACATCCTTGGAACTGTCTGATCCACAGTTGCCAAATAGTATTGTGATCTCTGGCTTTAATATTCTGAGATAATATCATGAGATAATATCAAGATGTGATATTGAATGCCAATTAACAAAGGTTTTATGTGAAATGTTAAAACCTGTGAACTTATCAGCGTAAGCTGACCGTTTTCAAATATATGTAATCTCAGGTATATGAGCAAAACAAGGCTGACAGGGTTATTTACTATTATATTATTATTTGCTTCCGCTGTAATACATTATAGTATGAAATGAAAATGTATGTTTTGGTGTAATCTGGCTTAATTTGGTGGTTCGATCTTGTTTAATTACTGGTTAGTGACGATCCCTTCTTGGGCCGGAGGTCGGGGACCGGGGGCTGGGAGGTGGGGGTCAGAGCTTGGATTTTATATCAAAATGTTCGTAATTCAAAAGTACACGATCTTAAGTGGTCAATTAGATCAAAATCATCACGGAATTTGATTAATTTGTATGCAAACATATCTGAAACTTCGTATCTTCAACAAGAACTTCAAAAACTTTAAATTTGATTTCAAGAACACTGTGATTTCATACCAAAAGCTCTGATACCACTTATAGGTTCGTTAGATGCTCGATATCACCGAAATCACTCAACATGAACACGTGCGAAATCTGTATTCATATTGATGTGGTTTGCAAATCAAAGAAACAATGACAATCAAGATGAAGATATGATCAAAATGAACATTATTTCATTATTTTTTTATCAATACAAAGAATTATGATCAATGAAAACAATGAAATCAAACTTTCTCTCTCTAGAATTTCTCCCAAAATTTAGTTGTCAAGTCTAACTACAAAGTCAAACTGCAATCTATTTAGAGTACTAGCTAGGAAACACACACCTACATGCTAAGCTAACACTAAATAATAAAATACAAATAAATATTGTTAAAATTCCATCTTCATTAACAGCTGAAAGTTCATGATAAACTCTTGCACCAACACTAACGGATCCCTTCCCATTCCCATTGCAACTCTTCCAGTCATCTCTATTGCCTCGTCTCCCCCTATCTCACCTCTTGTCTATGATCATCTTCCTGTCATGGACTCTCCAACTCACTAAAATTCCAATTATCAGCTCTCACTAAACACCATCCTCCATATGATCACCATCAAATTATCACCCTCAAACTATTTGTTCTGGAAAAAATGCCTGCACTTCTATCTTTCAAAACTTTGCTGCGACATAATGGAACTCGTGAATTGTGGCTGCTAAAATCACCAAGGATGGCAAAAAGGGCCTCGAATCTACTCTTCGCATCATGGATTGCTAAGGATCAACCATTATCATCCTTTGTGCATCTCTGTCTAAAGAAGTTATGGTTGAGATCATTGGTTTCTCCACTGCATGTCTCATTTGGCTTGCACTTGAACAACCTTACATTGATATCTCAATTGAACATGACCACAATCTTCGAGATCAACTCCGACTGATAAACAAAGGGACTGCTTCAGTCGTTAATTTTGACCATAAGTTCAAGTTTTTTTGTGATTAGCTGGTGTTGTGGGGCAACCAGTTAACGAACAAGACAAACTTCACTAGTGTGGCTTTTACAAGCTAATTCGTGCCTCTAAGCCTATAACAACTAGCCATTTTCCGGTAGTTATTCCGATCAGATTCTGACCTTTGACTATTTTCAATCTCGGCTTTACGCCATTTGTAATTCGAATCTATATGAAATAAATATTATCGTTGTATTCTAATACGTATTTAGAATCTTTTGAGTGTATGCAGAATTTTGATACGAGTAACGGTATGAAAGTTACACGTAAAACAATACAACGTTCCATAAACCTGAAATCTCAACACCTCTTCGGGAGGTGAAACCAATGGTGTTGAATAGTAAATGGAAAATCGTGAACGTAGGTGAAAACCGCGCGTGAAACGGAGTTAGAATGAAGCGGGAAACGCGATTACAAAATAACAAGTCGCGAAACACCACGAAGTGACACGTTTAAGCCACGTGTCACCACGTTGCAGCCTCAGGATGATGTGGCAGATGTAACATCCGAGATTTTTCAGGTTATTTTTTCCGATACGTAAAATGATAATGAAACGTTTACGTGGAATTTCGCGTGTCTCATCGTATATCAAATTTCAACCATGTGTATATATATATTATCAATATAATATGTGTATATATGTATTAGTATTATTTATGTTTAATAAAATCTCATTAGTAATTAATTACTAGTTAAGAAAAATACAAAAATTAAAATAAATATTTATGTACTTTTTATTATATAAAGTTTATAAAATATAAACTTTCATATAAAATGAAAGATATATTAACCCATTTGTAAACTTGGTGGCAAATTTACAAGGAAATAAACTTAACTAGATTAATATGGGTAACATGGTGTCCATATCAGAATTAAGAGAACTATGAGGGGGCTGTGCTGCCAACTCCCTAAACTTCTTTCCTGCAAAACCCATTTACCAAACAGGTTCACCTTCTTCGCCCAATCCGACCCGTTTTCTTTCTATTCGGGTCTCGTACATTTATGGCACCCCACGATTCCAAACTTAAGACTCAAATACGGTTTCGTCTCACGAAATCAATGGTATAATCAATTTGAGCATTTATTCGGTTAATCATTCGTAAATGCATCATAATCATTTCGAAACAAAACTCAACCCACGTTCTTGAAACCGATCATTAAAATGGAATCGGGTATACATGTAGCATTCGATGGGGATCGAATTTTCGCACTCAAGTATACCAAAAACAATCACTTACGAATGATTTTTAGCACTTGTTACGCACCCCTACCGGAACTCGGCCGGAACCTTCACCGGAGGCACGAACGCGATCATTCACTCCACCTCAGATCAAGGTTTGTCGTGGTCTTGGAATTACACAACTTATCAAGTTGTTATAATTTGGATCGCATAGCAAACTGTTAAGTGAAGAACAATCATGAAAATCTAGGGCGCATGGACCTAAATTAAATAAAATAATTTTATTACTAGTATTTGCTTTTGTTTTGTCATTATTTGAACCATGTGTTTCACTTTGAATTAATAAATGGAATACTTTTGCATAATAAATATTGTAACACTAGTGGCACATGCGATGAACAATCGTATCAAACTCTGATGATTCCACCGTCGGTTGGGGTGTGACAACAGAGCCACAGTTCGCGTGGCAAGACACAAGTCACGTATCAGCTCCCAAGCCTGTGACTCAGCGACACGTGGTAGGCTCGGAGAGGCCTGAAAAATTTCAATGGCTATGCGTACCACGCAAGGAAAAAGGGACTGGCCGCGCAGCAGCTGACGGCCCATGCCAACCGCAACCGTACGTGTATCGTGAAAGGCATGGCACCCCTCCGTGCGTACCGCGTAGACTTCCAATTTACGCCCATAAATAGAGGTCAATGAGCAGATCACTTGGCTTATCTGATCTCTCGATGTCATTTCACACGAAAACATTCCTTTTGATCGTTTTCAAGCACTTGCGAAGGTTATACTCATTTCTGATCGCTCGGATTTACGCGAGGAGCTGTTTATTGCACTTTCTGAGGAGGTTACGCCTGTGATTGCATATTATCTCATTCTCTTATCTATCTCGTTTCCACGTCTATTAGGTCAGTTTCATAGCCCCTCTTTTAATATGTTTCATTGTTTTACAATACGGGAGATTACATATACATACAAATACGTTTTTAAGACACGACACAATGACTGTCCGTTATTACATAAATTATAAACATACCAATCGAAAGTCGTCAAACTACTTACTGGACTGTTAACCTTATGTGGCTGAGTAATAATGGGTAGTACTACTGGGTCTGATAAACCTCATACGGTAGAACTGGAGGTTTACGCGTATGCATTATTATCGATCTATATATGATTTTTGGTAGTCATATTGAGGCAAATGTATATCTTTTAGGTGCATGAACTTTTATGGTAATAACAAACATTGGAAACTGTCCGATCAATAGTTTTGAAAACAGTATTGTGGTCTTATAAACAATGATAAAGGTAATAACGTGATATCAAAACCTATGAACTCACTAGCTTATAGCTGACCGTTTTCAAACTGGATGTAATCTCAGGTATCTAAAGCAAGTAAAAGGGGGATGGCTTAGGTGAATAGTTTATTATGTGTATTTGTTATCATGTATTGTATTTTGCTTCTGCTGCAATGTAACGACTTTATGATATGAATGAAATGTGTTTTGGCATAATTTAAGTTACGTTTAAACCGGTTGACTTGATCCTACATTTCCGACTTATATAGTGGCAGACCGCTATAACAACTGGCCGTTATCCGGCAGTTGACCGGCAACTTTTCGACCGTTGACCATCTGAAAACCCGCCGGTACCTAACTGTAACTCGATTATTTTATCAATATTATAATTCCATTATATTCATATCTGAATTTAGATTCATTTGAGTGCAATCAGAATTTTGATTTGAACAACGATTTGAAAGTTACGCGTAAAACTGTATAACGCTCTGTATGCTCAAAATCTCAACACCTCAATCAGAGATGAAACCAATGGGGTTAGATCCGGAATTGAAAATCATGAACATAGGCGAAGACCGCGCTCAAAACGGTATCCT
>WOUH02055650.1:0-10983 GCA_009936405.2 Stevia rebaudiana
TACATAAATACTGAATTTCAACTTGCAGACTTATTTACCAAAGCATTAGACCCAAAAAGATTTGAATTTCTGGTAAAAAGCCTAGGCATGATGAAATATGAAATTGATTAAATTTTTGTTGAGTCACAGTGTTAAAATATCTTAAGAAAAAGCCAAAAACAGTACAAAAAAATAAAAAATAAAAATAAAAATAAAAAATTAATTAAGTAAAAAGTCAAAAATATGTGTTTTTAAGTAATGTATATATTTGTCTGTCTATCTGATCTTGACTTCTTGAAAACTGATAGGAATCTATGATGAAAAATGATATATCAAGATTAAAAAGACAAAAAGGAATGTTTTTGAAATCCTCAAAGCTTTTGTAGGCTCAGCTGTTATTTGATCAATTCTGGAAAATGAGAAATAAAATTTAAAGAAAACAAGTAAAGTAACTTATCTATCTCATGATAAGGTATTAAAGCTGTTTGACCTAGAATTTAAGAAGTGAAAGTTGAATTTATAACTATCTCTCACCATTCAAAGTACATATATGCTAAAATAAAAGACTACATTATTAGCTGCACATCAACCAAATAAGTGTATTTATGCACAACATTCTGAATAATGATATGTCTCAAAAGAACAAAAACAATTAAAAATCTTCTGATTTGACAGCACACCTTAACCAAATAAGTGTTCACAGAACACAGTGCCTTGTCAATAATGAAAAGAAAAAGGAAAACATTATTTAATTTAATACTTACTTATATAATGGTAAATAAGTGGAGATTTTATATAAATCCTTAAAATATTCTACAATTCAACCTCAAATACTGCCTTTTTATGTTTGTGATAATTGCTAAGTTACATCTAAATGGTACATAAATGAACAATCTCTCATAATCCAGTTTATGAACAAATCAGCAGGGTTTAAGTGGATAAACAATACCATTATCTGATATTTCAATAATATTTCAAAATCTTTTTATGAAAAATGTTGAAAATTCTAAAATAGATATGATTTTAAGAGTCAAATTTATATCAGATTTAGACTTGTAAATATTAGTAAATTTTCTTACTATTAAAGTTTATTTAGAACCGTGATTCCTCAAAACTCAAAATCATACCAAAAACAGCAGAAAATAAAAAAAATAATAATAACAAAAAGATTTTTCTTTAATAATTCTTGTTTATAAAAAATTGGATTTTGAAAATTTGCTATTTCACAAATGGAGTTTTTATGAGTAAAATTCAAACCAGCTAAAACAGTTGATAAAAGTTTCATTTCATCATTTATTATCAAGTATTTTGCAATACTGACATGAATTGTGGTAATGCTGGCAAAGAAGTTCGCTATGCTGACACTGAAATCATCTCTGCTGACAGCAAGAAATTTTCAAAGATTTTGACAAAATAATCTGTGTTGCTACTGTTGAGATAAATCTGGCTTCAAAATTCATTTCTTCTGAAAGGTAAATCAAAGTTATCTGCTGATAATAGGTAAGTCATCATCTTTCAAAAACATTATCTGCTGAGAAATAAATCCTAGTGCTGACTCCTTAGCATTGATTAAGTAACATTACTACCTGACAAATTGATCAAGTGCTGATGCACATAAATAATAAAGTAGTATGTTATCTGAACCATTAATCAGTGCTGATACTCAAGAAACAAAATTCTACAATTTTGGTTAAGTAATTTTGTTTCCGGAACAACTGATCACTGCAAATGATCATGAATCAAAATTACCGAATAAATTAACCAAGTCACCACTACTGATGCAGTAAAGCATAAGTAAGTCTGTGGTGCTGACAGTTTAAAAAACGAATGCTGACAGTTTAATTCATCTCTGCTGATGAATACAACTTCTACACTTAACAATATTTTGAGAAAAATCATCTGTTTAGGGGGAGCACATGAGGTTTAAATGAAATCACGTGTCAGTCTGATATTATCATTAAATGTTTAACTTATGATCCTCATACTCAACAAGAAAACCTATAAAAAGATTTTAAAATCATTTCAATCACTTATCACCTTCAAAAACGTTCTTACGCTAAATCCTTTCATCTGAACCCTAGAACATCAGAAATCGTTGCCTGATAACTTCAAATCTTCAAAACCTTTTCATCTTTAAGAGTCAAAACCTGACAATCTACTGATCTTAAAGGTAAATAAAAGGTTAATCGTCTTAATTTCATCTAAAATCATCATCTACTAACCCTAACTGATTGTCTTATCGATAGTTCCGAAAAGAAATTTTAGAGAACCTGATACGATAAAACAAACTGTAAACCTGAAAAATAACGTATATCAGTTAATTTTAGAATAAGTTTAACTAACATCTGACTATCCAAAGTCAAAATTCCAACATATCCTAAAATGTTTGACCATTTTATGCAGATATGGCATTGCTTCCACAATCCCGGGAACACAATGTTTGTGCTTTTCTTAATGAAACTCATCCAAAAGCACATGGCTTCAGGGAAATGCTTATTTTCATCAACATAACTCAATTAGTGCATGCTCTGACTCATAGACCTGTTTTACACAGACAAATGTTAAATGATTTTTGGATATCTGCAGTTGAAACAAATCATGATGGTCATCAAACTATAACAACAATAGTTGGAGGTCAAGAGATTATTATTTCTGAACAAGTTGTCAGAGAGGTGCTCGAATTTGGAAATGATCAAGAAGGGGTTATGGAAATAAATGAAGATGAGATTTTGGGATTCTTTGAAAACCTCCTTGGTTACACTGGTGGTATGCCTAGAAGGCAAATCTTAAAATGAAAAATGGGGCCCAAGTGGAAATTCTTGGCACATACCCTGCAACATTGTCTGTCTAAAAGGAGATCAGTTTGGTTTGAAATAACATTGGGGTTATCATCTATGATGGTGTGTGTCTTACTGTCTACTCCATTCAGTTTTTCAAGAACTATTTTCAATGAAATGATATCCAATATAGATGCAGGAAACTCAAAATTCTTGATGTACTCAAGGTTTCTGCAGATGATTATCAACCAACTACTTCCAAATGTCCAACCGTATAGTGAGATTATTCAAAATTTGATACACCAAGATAATGGAGTTTTCTCTCAGATGAAAAGCGGGAATTTTGATGGTATAGATGTTGCTTTTCCTCAAATATTTATTGATCTTCAAGATGCAGTTTTAGAAGAACAAGGAGTTAATGTAAATGAAATTGATGAACAAGATGAAAGTGAATCTGATGGAGAACAGGGCGGTGATAGTGAGAACAGTGAAGATAGTGAAAATGACAGTAATGATGAAAATGAAAGCAATCGTGATTCGAGTGATGATAACAATGGTGAATCAAACAATAACAACAATTCTGATAACAATGATGAGAGTGACTCTAGTGAATCATCATCAGATCAAATTGATTCTGATGTAGATATATCAATTGATGATGATGATGAAGATGATGGAGGAGATGATGGTCAACATTTTAACGAACAAGCTTTCTCACCACCTCTTGATATTCAATCCCAACAGGGATCTGGTAATCCACAAGCAGGGCCTGATGATCAAGATATTGCAGAAAATCTTGATCTTTCTCGCATTATCTCTCCTACAAATGCTGCAACAGAAATTGTTTGAATATCTACTGCTCCTGTAGATATTGATAACCAAAATTTAAATAATGATGCAATTTCTCAATTGCAAGTGACTGATGAGTTAAATCTCTCAGAATCAGAGGAAAATCATATTTCTACAACAGAAAAAATTAACTTTTCTACAACAGAAGAGTTGATTCTATCTCCACATACACAGTAACAACAACAACATTCTGCATCACATAAATCATTGCAACAACAACAACAACAGGAATTTCAACCAAATCTATCCTCTGCAGCAAAAATGGTTCCAACTCTGCTAAGTGTTTTGTCTGCTCAACTTGAAGCCAAAGATAGCTTGATTGATCAACTTTTAGTTGAGGCATCTGAAGTTAACGAATCACATCAAATAAACAGTCAAAACTGTCAATCAATTATTGATGAACATAGTAAGAAGATAACCAGATTAATGAATGTAGTTGCACAGAAAGATGATCACATTTCCATTCAATCAGATTATATTGAAATTCAAAACTCTCATGTTACTGGTCTTACTGCACAAGTTACTGATCTCACTGCTGCTGCATCTCACATTCAAAGGTGTAATGAGTATGTAGCGAAGTTCACAAATAACTTAAATGATCAAGCAGAAGAAATAGCAAGACTCAAAGCCCAATTATCAGATTGTCAACGAAAACTTTGACAAATGATTGATGATAGAGAAACTCATGCATCTCGCATTAAAGAATTAAGAGATGAAGTAGCTGGTGCAAAAAGAGAAATGAAAAATGCACAAGATGCTCAAGATAAAAAGGCTGATCACATTAAACAGCTTCAAGATGACATCAACATCTTAAGAGCACAAGTAGCAGCTGGTGGTGATCGAAACAAAAATGCTCAAGCTGAAGTTATCATGGAATTAAAAGAAACTATCACATCCAAAGAAGCTCAGATTGTTTCTCGGCAAAAATCTCTTCAAGCAGCATCAGATGAAATTACTGCTTTAAAAGAGAAAATGAAAAGGAAAATGAACAAGCATGAAAAGGAGCTTGAAAAAGCCATTATTGAAGCGAAAGTAAACAGCATCAAACTAGAGTTTCTTCAAAGAAAATTCGATAAACTGCAACAAGAATGTGATAGCAAAACCAATACACTGCTAGATTATGTTAAAGAAGTACTAAGGTTGAATGCTATTATTGCTAACTCAAAGCAGTCTGATAAAATTGTGGATGAATTAAATGAGAAAATTAAAGAATTGGAAGAAGAGTCTAATGAAAGAGAAAAAATGTTGGAAACCTTAAGAGATACAGTTGTCGTTCTAGAAAGAGACATTGGAAATTTAAAAGAAGAGTTAAAAGAAGCTTTAGATGCTCTTAAAGAAAAATCTGTTGACGGTGGCAATGAGGATGATGATGATAATGATGATGATGGAGATGATGCTCCCTCCAAGGGGGAGAAAAGGAAAGTCTCGTTTGATCTTCCTGATAAAACAACAAAGAAATTTAAACCAACTTCTCCAGAAAAACCAAAATCACCACGACAAACGAAATCAGCAGATACATCAGAAAAAGAACCTCAAGAAGTTGAAGTCACAGCCTCAGCCTCAGGTCATGAACTGAATCCAAAGTACAAAGCTCAAATATTTGAGAAATATGGGTTCAATGACATACCAGTCAAAGCCAGTCAGGATACATTAAACTTTAAAATACCATCTTTTGAGGAATTCACAAAAGATATTCCTGGGTCAGAAATTGACATGAATTTATTAGAAAACAGCTAGAATCCCTAAGAAAAAGACAAGAACGGGAAAAGGGAAATCTATTGTTCCTGAATCATCAGATCGAAAATCAAAATTTGAAAATAAACAAGTCAAGGCTGTTGGAGCCTTAATTGGAGATTTAACTGATGCAGAATTGGCATACAATGAACAGTTCACCAAAGAAACACAAGAATCAAGTAGTGCTCAAGTTGAATCATTTATCATTCCAACTGAGCCACAAACAGATGAACCAACAGATGAACCACAAATTATTTTTGATGCTGACTTTGCAAATCAATTTTCTGCCAATGCAGTTGTTGATAAACACATGCTGATGGTGCTACAACTTGTTGAATTTGGTGGTTTTGAATTTGAAACAGTCAACAAAATGTCATACGAACAACTGAAAAATGAAGCAAAGAAAATCAAAACCCTTCTGGATCCTGAAGCTAAAACTGAGTTAAAGAAGGAGAATAGAGAAAAGAAAGAAAAAGAAAGAAAAGGGCAAGAAAAAACTGATGCAGAGTTGGCAAAGAAGCTGAAACAACCTGATCCATCTAATATAAATGATCAAGCATTGAGAAATTTTTTGCATGACAAAGGTGTTCCATCAAGAAGCTACTTTAAAATGAAAAGAGAAACACTGATAAACAAAGTTCTTGATTTTCTTGCAGCTGATGAAAAGGCTGGAAAAGAAACAAGCTTAGACTTATACAAAAAGCCAGTTATCAGCAAAATTGTATCCTCCAGTCCAACCTTCACAAAACCAAACTCATTGATTCCACTGTCGTTATCAGAATCACAAACCCAATATTCCTTCTCAAAACAATCTGCTCCAAGACAGTCATCTCAATCTTCCCAATACATGTTGAACATGGGAATGACATACAAAGAAACCCTAAGTATTAAAGATGAGGAACTTATATCTCAAAGAGCCAAAATTATGGGGTGGAAATACGATTTTAGCTGGAATGCTTATTTGGTGAAAAGAAAGACTGGTGCAGTTCAGTATTTTGCAGAATATTTTTATCCTGAAGCTGAAACTGAGTTAGAGAAGGAGAATAGAGAAAAGAAAGAAAAAAAAAGAAAAGAGCAAGAAAAAGCTGATGAAGAGTTGGCAAAGAATCTGAAACAACCTGATCCATCTACTATGAATGATCAAGCATTGAGAAATGTTTTGCATGAGAGAGGTGTTCCATCAAGAAGCTACTCGAAAGTGAAAAGGGAAACACTGATAAACAAAGTTCTTGATTTTCTTGCAGGTGATGAAAAGGCTGGAAAAGAAACAAGCTTAGACTTATCCAAAAAGCCAGTTATCAGAAAAATTGCATCCTCCAGTCCAACCTTCACAAAACCAAACTCATTGATTCCACTGTCATTATCAAAATCACAAACCCAATATTCCTTCTCAAAACAATATGCTCCAAGATAGTCATCTCAATCTACCCAATACATGTTGAACACGGGAATGACATACAAAGAAACCCTAGGTATTAAAGATGAGGAACTTATATCTCAAAGAACCAAAATTATGGGGTGGAAATATGATTTAAGCTGGAAAGCTTATTTGGTGAAAAAAGAGACTAGTGCAGTTTAGTATTTTGTAGAATATTTTGATCCTGAAGCTGAAACTGAGTTAGAGAAGGAGAATAGAGAAAAGAAAGAAAAAGAAATAAAAGAGCAAGAAAAAGCTGATGCAGAGTTGGCAAAGAATCTGAAACAACCTGATCCATCTACTATGAATGATCAAGCATTGAGAAATTTTTTGCATAACAGAGGTGTTCCATCAAGAAGCTACTCGAAAATGAAAAGAGAAACACTGATAAACAAAGTTCTTGATTTTCTTGCAGCTGATGAAAAAGCTGGAAAGAAACAAGATTAGACTTATCCAAAAAGCCAGTTATCAGCAAAATTGCATCCTCCAGTCCAACCTTCACAAAACCATAGTCATTGATTCCACTGTCATTATCAAAATCACAAGCCCAATCTTCCTTCTCAAAACAATCTACTCCAAGACAGTCATCTCAATCTTCCCAATACATGTTGAACATGGGAATGACATACAAAGAAACCCTAAGTATTAAAGATGAGGAACTTATATCTCAAAGAGCCAAAATTATGGGGTGGAAATATGATTTTATCTAGAATGCTTATTTGGTGAAAAGAGAGACTGGTGCAGTTCAGTATTTTGCTGCATATTTTGAAATCTTCAATCTAATTGACTTGGAGCTGATTGACTTATCAAAGTTTTGGTTAGTAAATCGAGGCAGACATACCAAACATGCTGCCTTTCAAGAGACTTTTAGAAGCGTGATCAACCAATTTTCATCTCCAGATGGAGTTCTAGACAGATCTTCCATTTACAAAGAAATGAAGAAATTTGAAAACAAATGGGATGAGAAGAATTACAAGCTTAAACCTCCTAAAATAAAAAGGAAGAAAGTTGTTAGAGATATGACTGAGTTTCCTATAACATGGTGGTTTTACAATGAGAACTCTTGGGAACTGGTGATTTTAAGAAAGCACTCAACTTTCAATGCCACTGACATCAGGCTTTATGCTTACACAGAGACAAGGCTTCTTGAAAAATCATATCTCATTTATCTTGATAACCTCATAATAGATAAACCGAAAACCAGGTTTGGTAAGCTTAACTTGACTCAATTCTTAAGAATAATCAAAAGGTTAAGGAAATATTTGGAAGACTTATCTGTGCAAGATGGATTGAAAAGGAATGAAAGAAAGGTGGAATCCTTGAAGAACATACAAAGAGTATCCATTAACAATGATGGAAACTTGGTTGTGGAGTGTGATCATAGAAGCTATTTATTCACAGAAAAATAAGACTTTTTAAAGTTAGACTTTAGCTCACTATCTCAACTAAATCAAAGGCCAATTTTCCACACAATAGAAAAATTAAAACCACTGATGGATCAGATTGCAGGAATCATTCATCACCTTGTCTTATCATATACAACTGATCAAGTTAAAGAAGAGGATGCTTGAGAATAGAAGAAATTGATAATGGTGATTTGTTGGTGATTTTATCTGGAGTGCTGATAAAGTTTTTTGTGTATATGCTGTATCTGAGACTTCAAAAGGTAATTAGAGATCATGGCTGTAAATTGTAGGAAGCATCATCTCAGGGGGAGATTGTTAGGTTTCCTCTATGAGATGGTAGCTTGCCCTCAATTAATAGGTTCTTCTGCAAGCTTCAAGAATAATTAAGTTCATTTAATGATGGAAAAGTTCTAACCTTTCTCTTGTATACTTGTTATTTGCTTTAAACAGATTTTTGAATGCTGTTTTTAATAATGAATCAAATCCATGATCTATCTGGATGTATTAACAGGCTCAATACATATGACACATAATTGTCCTGCTGTCTAAACCTTAATCAGTTTTAATTTAAAACATTTGATTGTTTAAATATATGTGTCTTATGTTTAAGTGTTTAGTTGTGCAGGATTTGTGAAGTATTCGTGGCTGCTGATGACCAAGATGGAACTGCTGATACATACAAGTGTTAGATGCTGATGTGAAATGGCACTGCTGATGAGGAAGTTTGGATGCTCGAAGAGTAAAGTATACTTGGATGCTGACAAGTATAAGTCTATACTGCTGATGTTTCTGTGACTGCTGACGCTCAAGCCTTAGTAGAAAATCTTCTAAGTGACAAAATGCAGTCTGTGCTGCTGACGCCTAAAGTTTTGACTGCTGACGTGCAAATGTGTTGCTGCTGATGTACAAAGTTAGAGATAGTAACTTAGATAGATTTCTATTTTGTTTTCACTTGTAATGACATCAGTTATGACGTGTATAACTAATGTGACGTTTGTATCGTTGTTTTGGTTTGATCAAATCCATTAGAGCAGTTAGTTAGGTCTGAAATATGTCCATAAATAGATCTGTTATAGATCTGTACGCTTTTGATACGCTTCTTTACACACTTTTGCACACAGCACTGTAATTCTCTGATCATTTCAGATCTAATCATCAATATAAGTGCTCTTTATTATTCAATTCATCTGTTCTTCATCTGTTCTTATTTAAACATGACTTGAGTATTAACTGATTGAGTGTTATTAATTAGATCTTATCTAAACTTAAATTGAATGCTTGTTTCCGCCATGTAATCAATTGAAATCATGACTTATTGTTATTAGATCAGATCCAGATCTCGATCCTGACAATTGGTATCATTATGTTGCAAAAAACGGGTTTTGGATCCAAATTTGTTTAAACCAACATGTCGCTCGCACGACCTACAGACATGAATGGAGCTCCGAAATAAAACATGGAGGTAAAAAACGACTTTTGGTTATTATATTCACAATAGTAGTTTAATTTGTCCAATTATTAACTTTTTAAATATAAGTACTTGTTATTTATATCATAAAATTTATATTCAACTTTACTTTGGATTATATGACATTTGGTTGATTGATTGCCTTTCTTTTCGTAAATGTTGCCTGCATCTACGAAGCCTTTCGGGAGAGTATCATATTCTTATGGTATCCATTAAATCATTTAATGGCCAAGGGGTAATGGGTATCCAATTTGCCCTTTTGAGTACTAAATAAATAGAAATTAAAGAAGGATTGGATGCTTTGAGATCGAACATAAGGGTAACATTGTATAAGATATAAATCAAGTAAGCTCTCGAGTTTGTGTAACAATTTTATTTAGTTAGTTAGGTGGTTGCTTTTATCTTGGTTTTCTACATACAATTTACTCATCATTGTTTGAATTAAACGCAGATAAAATTCATGCTTTTTTATGTCATAACTTGCATGCATAACTTGTCATAACTTGTGATGTAAAAGTTGTAGATTAGAGTGGACAAGTAAGATTGTTGCGTCTTGATAATTACTAAATAAAATTAGTAACAACTAAATAAAATTAGTCACAATGTATCAACCAACTCGTTTTTTACCTCCATGTATCAAAAAATCAACCAATTCATTACCTATATATATATATAAGCTCTTTTTATAATTTGATTGTGGTTAGATGTGTCTACAACTGATGAGCGACCAAGATGGTTTATTGGATTGAAGTTGTCATTATTACTTTATGCTATTACCCCATGTTTAATTTAATTAATTTTTGTTTATGATTTCTGTTGTATCTTTTACGGGAAATATATTAAAATAAACAAGTTTGACCCATTTTTTACCATAATAGACATAGAAAGTGCAGGTTATTTCTATAAAAACGCAGGCTATTAGGTGGCGCTTTTATTAACCTTCAAAAACTTGTATTAGCCGACGTTTTTTTCCCTTCAATTAATACTATAGCCGGCGTTTTTTTAAATTTAGTCGGCGCTTTTTTGGAATTAGTCGGCGCTTATAATAGGTTGCTAATTCCAAAAAAGCGCCGGCTAGTATTCGTTGAAGGGGAATTGAAATTTAGTAGTATTGGCTAAAAAAAGCAATGACTAATTTAGCCAGCAAAATACTATGTGGCAACATGAATGGCTGTTGACCATAATTGTCAGGATCAGATCAGATCTGGATCTGAGATCTGATAATAACAATAAGCTATAATTTCGATTGATTACTAGGCGGAAACAGGTAATCAACCTAAGTTTAGTAAAGATCTAAAATAACAAAACCCACAATAATTAATATTCAAGACATATTTAATAAGAACAGTTAAG
>WOUH02055679.1:0-10977 GCA_009936405.2 Stevia rebaudiana
CGGGGAGGGGCCGGATCGCTTCGCGATCTGATGTACGCAGCCTTACCCTGCACTTTTTTGTGCAAGAGGCTGTTTCCTACGGCTTGAACCCATGACCTCAAGGTCACAAAGCAGCAACCTTACCAGTTGCTCCAAGGCCCGCCCTCTCGTTTCTTTCAACAGAGATAAGAATATAAGATTTGTTATGATCTGATAGATCCTAGTCTTTGAATAATTAGAACACTATGTCAACAAAAAAACAAAAATTGTTGAAAAACATATTAATCGACAAAGAAAAACGATAATGAGCTGGTTTTATTGTTTTTAAAATTGGCCACTGATTTTTTATCTTGTTTACATGATTAATGATTAATCCAGTGGTAGTTACTTTCAGAGTGAAAACAACGACACAAATCACACAATGAATTATGAAAAAAATAGATAAAACAAACCTTAATCCTACGTTTTTGGACTCCAAACTCGTCACTGTCCACCAAAACTTCATCATCAACCTCCCGACCATTGAAATAAGCCTCCGGACAAATAGTCATGACGTCATACTTCTTGCAGAACGGTACCCACATCTTAGCAAACTTCAAAGCTTCACGCATGGTTTCCAAAGTCACCGGACAACCACCGTCATCGGAAAGATAAACAGAAAGCTTCTCCGCCGGATAATTCAAAGTCATGGCGGAAATAACCGTGTTCATAACCCCAAGTGGTGGTTCCGATCGAGGATCTGCTGTGCATATGAACACGTCGATTGGTGGAAGTTGGTCGTTTTCCGGCAACCTCTCCGGGAAGACGGTTCTGGTGACAGGTCGCCATAGGAAAGATTGACTGAGGAACCAGATGAATGAGAGAACGAGCTCAGAGATGAAGATTAAGATATGGGGGATGATTGGTTGGTTTTTGGAGTGAAATAGAGTGATAATGGATGAAATTCTGAAGTAGAAAACGAGGATTATGGCTATTGAGTGGAAAAGTAGGTATAATCGGTTGATGATTGAGGTTGATTTTTTTATATGACAGAGATGAAGAGGATGATCGGAGTTGGAGTTCATTGTGGTTGGTACTATTGAAATCTAAGCAACACAATCACAAACACTACAGTCTGGGTGGCTCCCGCGACTCTTTATAATCACAAACACCAAGGACCATTTGTCCCAATCGTACCCTAACTACTTTGAAACTAGAGGTCTCAGGTTGGAGTCTCATTTAGAGCATAAATAAAACTCTTGAGTGAGTAGGGGGTTTTTCCACAAAGTGGGTTTCCTCCTGAATTGGTTGGGTGAAGTCACCACGCTTTCAGTGATTTGTTGGGTGGAAGGTTGTTATGCTTGCCAAGGTGAGACCGTGTGGCCATCTATTCGTTGTTTAAAAAAAATAATAATTAAAGAAAAGTGATTACAAAACAATGTGGAAAAACTCTACCAATTACACGAGGCCTCTAAACTTGCATGACACGTTTGATATTCCTCTGAACTAGAAAACGACTAACTTTTAGTCCAACTCAAATAACTTAACTAAGATAGATAAACATGACTCGATTTATGGACTTCACAATTTTGTTTTGTAGCAGTCCAACACTAGGATTAATCCATCAAATTGGTTATTATCCAATTAAAATCTCTGTAGGTCGCTTCTTATAATTTCCTTATTAAGTAAAGTCAAGAGGATATCATCATCATCGTCATAGTATTCATCAATATATCTCAACTAAAGGTATGGTAAAGATGATAAAGTGTAGAAAGTCTTATATCTACCTCGTATGAATAGAGAGGTTGTTTCCATTGAAACATTCGGCTCATAATGTCTGATTAATCATCTATCGTGCAGACCAACCCAATGATTTTAGCGTTATTTTATTCAAAAATAAGTAACTAACGTCAAAATTAGTGTAATTTTACCATTGTCCCTTGACGACCACACATATATACATTATATGTACGCATAGTAAACGGGGCGTTAAATACTAGAGAATAATAAAGCTAAAAAATGTAAAATCTACTTATGTAGAGTGGTGGTTCATAAGACACCCTAACACCGACCTCGACTGGTTTATGGGTGGTGTGTCAACTGATGAATGCATGATCGGGTACACGGGTTGGTAGATCAACTATGACATAACTTACAAGATAAACATGTTTATATTACATTGGAATGCAGCAAAAGGCGATTTCACACACGCTATGAGAGCTTCTTGAATGTCTTCGTATGTTTTCTAAGCACCTAGTGTCTTCTCTAGTGATAATTTAGCCTTATTTCTCTCGGTGTCGCGAGCGCCAAGAAACAGTGACCCAATCAAATTATGCCATGTGTGTACACATGGCTTGCTCTGGTGCTGCCATGTGGCCAAGAATCTGACGCGTGGATTTATCGGTGGCAAGTGTTAATACGTGGCATGATCCGAGAGGCGCGAACGTTAAACTTTGTTTTCGCGTTTCCCGATTCGTTCAGACTCTGTCTTGCGCTCGCTTTTCGTATACGTTCACGAATTTCCGTTTCCTATCCAACCCTCTCTAAGCACACCTAGTGAAGAAGTACCTAAATTTTGGGTTATGGAATGATCATTCTATCACGCGTATCTTTCGCATCGATGATCATTTTCTTGTTTTTTTTCCTCTCAAACGTTTAATTAGAACTTGAATGTGAATCTGTAAAACTTGCTTAGTACAAAACTGAGACTTGATTACATGCACACGATTGATAATGAAAAAAATACACATGGTAGAAGGTCATAATTGACATCGGAATTGACATAAAAAATTATCCGTTGTTAGAGTTCTCTCTCTTGTATATTACACACATACACCATATATTGAACTAGCATGTGATAGTGGGGTAAGCTTTCTTACCATTGGTAAACACATCTATCAACCAATCATACGGAAAAAATTGGGATATTGTTTTCCTAATATTATATTACATAACCCTTATTCACTACCGTCGGTGCCTACCACCTAACCAAATGCGTCCCATCACTTTGGGTAGTTTACAATCTACCCTTCAAGTTTACTCCTATGGATATTTTGTAAATGTTTTCTATTGACTTTGTTTAATGTCAAAACTAACCTCTCAAATTTGTAAAATCACATCTAACCTTCTTAAGTTTCTAAAAAGTTTAGAGTTTATACCCTATGGTATATCTAATATGTTTTTTCCTCAATAACTTTTTCATTTGTTAATTTTTTTTAACTTTATAACATATGAATTTGTGATGTTTTTCGTTTATTATATAAAATTTCAAATGTTTTCATACCTTTACAGTTACGCGTACAACAACGGTATGGGCGTAACACATACGGGTTAGTGACAGTAATGCTTTGAAAGTTTTTATACTTAACTATATAAATGTCACTGCCAAACAAGAAACATAGTTTACACCCCCCGCCGCAATGCGCGGGTAAAAAAACTAGTAAATCCTTAGTATGTAACGTCGGTCATTCATTTTTTTTGTCATTACTTTGAGTATTTACAACTCAAGGCCCTCTCTTTTATATCCTTTAAATACCTTCTAAATCACTTTCCTTAACTTTGTATTGTATAAGAATTAACCCCTCAACTATAGTGTTAAACTTACACGCCCTATTCAATAGGGGCTTAGCGAGTAACCTTCTCAAGTTTATAATGTTTGAAGTTACCCCATAAGGTATTTATAATATGTGTTTTTCTTCAATAACTATTTTTGTCGTAACATACGGGTTTGAAACACTTTTGTTTCTTATATTAAATTTTACATGTTTACATCGTTTATAGTTATGAGCATAATCAATGGTCTCGGCATAAAGTACGGGTTGTGACGGCAATATTTTAAAAGTTTTTTTTTTACTTAACTACGTTAATGTCACTGTTACAAATGAGACGGAGTTTTCGCCCCACGTCACAACAAGGTTAAAGCTTAATACCTCTGCACAAAGAACTCAGGTTCGAGTATGTGCCCTCTCTTTTTCTTCTACCTTTTTTTTTGTTTTTTACCTTTTACTTTGTGTTGTCAAAAAATAAATTATTTTCTTTGTAACGTGTTTTTAATATTTACGTTGTTTTCTTTTTTACGGTGGCATTTACGTTTTTGCTTTAGCTTTTTCGTTTTTATTCTAAAACTATTTTTTTGCGGCGTCCCTTTTTTCGTTTAAATTTTATGAACTCATTACATTTATTTTATGTACTTTATTATATTATGTCACCAATAGTACAATGTATAATATTGTTTTTTATCTACCTTTCAATCTTCATGACGGATCCGACGCGACAAACCGCAATACGCAAGTTACTTTGCTAATGTTATACTCTCTTATTTTATTTTGTGATTGTTATAATGTTGGATTTGGTACAGTCTAGGATGTAAAGTTCCTCGGTGTTGGAATTCTTATAGCTCAAATCCTTTTGGGCCCAATACGTATTTCATTTAGAGGGCCTTTGTCCCTTTTCATATAAACATATGGGATATGGCCTCCCATTAATTAAGTAAAATAACCCACGTCGGCCAGTTTTAGCATTGATAAGTTTAAGACTTTAAGACTTCAAGTCACCCTTGTAAGATAAGAAACTACACGACACATCTTTTCCTTCAACCAAAGATGGTATTTTAAATAGGCGAATTACATGTATTTCTTTGCAAATTGTAAAAAATTACACATAATACAACATAAAATTTAATTACATATATTCCTTACTTAAAGTTAAAAGGAAAATTGTTGACGATATATATTACCTTGCCTAAAGCTACAAGAGTAAGAGTAAGATACATGTAATTTAAGTTTTAGTTTAGATAAATATGCAATTAGGTTTTAAAATAATGAAATATATGTAATTCTATATTTTAAATACTATTAACTACATGTTTTTTTGCTTAATCTTTAAAAACAAATGAAAATATAGTAAACATCATTGTTTGAAAATTTTAACAACAAATTTAAATATGCACTTATTCCTTCTTCTGTGGACTCATACTATTAAACAAGAAGAGCAACACCTTTAGGCTTTAACTCCTTCAGGCTTAGACATTTGAATCCAGTCTCCTTCTTACATTTAAGCATATGAACAATAAACATATAATATGAACTAAGTATTAAGTGGTATAAAGTAAATTATTAATTTATTAACTCTTTGGTGAAGAGTTTGATATATTGAAAATACACATGATAGTGTGTGTGTCAATTACGTCTTTCTAAATAATTTTTAATGGAAATCCAAACTAACGGCTTATCGGCCTTACTTGTTATGACCTATGCGACTATATGTGAACAAAACAAGCTCACTAATAGTAATATGACTAAAAAGGACTAATTAGTCATTAGTGTAAAAATGACTTGTTATAACTTAACGATTAATGTAACTTTTGGTAACCAAAACTAGCTCGATTATACTCAAAGGTCTAGTAGTTTACTTGTCTTCATAAGCACATCTCGAACATCAAAAGACTTGTTATGTGACTCTGTGTAACCAAAGCCAACCCATTAACACTTTACAATATGTGTGAAGGCTCATTAGTATACGGGTAACGAGTTGTTAGTGAATCGAGTCAAGTGAAGGCCAGTCGACTTGGGCTCGTATACTTAACCGAGCCGGCTCGACTTAGCTCAAGTTTTAAACTGGACTAATTTGTTTATTTCAAACTGGCTCGTAATTAGCTCAAGCGAGCTAACTTGAATAACTTTGAACAGTGTAGAATTGTATCTTCGTGAGATTAATGGTTGCTATAATATTTTTGGAAAAAAAAATACAAATCAGTAAGAGCATTCACATTTTCAAATTTTTCTTTATCTTTAGACCGTTTTGCCCCGGTGGGTGGCCCAAGCCACGGCCAAGCTCACGCCCAACACCCCCCGACCCTCTTTTTTGTGGGCGTTGCCAACCCAGCTGTGGGTGGAGCAACGGGCGTGAACCAATTTTTTTTCTTTTTAATTTCTAAACAATCAAAATATGCTACATTACCCTCTAACCAAACATAATGCATCACCTCATCATCCTACTTTTTACCCACTCCCACTCCCACTCCCACTCCCACTCTCATGAGCATTTCTACCCTTCCACTTTCACTCTCCCAACTGCATGCTACTCTCACTCAAGTCCTCACTCACTCTCACCGCATAGTTTTATAATTCAACGAAAATCATTACATTTTATACTTTCATATTCAATTAAATAATAACTTTTAATTGCGTTATCAGTACATTTTCTCTCATTCATTCAATTAAATAATATTTTTTACACATTATCATATTTTTCTTTTGTATTCAATTAAATAATATGTTTTATATATTTATCACTACATTTTTCAATTTATTTGAATGAACACTCTCAATCTACCTCTAATAAAAGAGTAAAATAAATGTCATGTGATATTCTCTCAAATTTTTTAAGAGTTCTTCAATTATTTAAATTAACTAAATTAACAATTTGAATTATTTTATACTTCTTTTTCTATTTTAAATTATAAAATATATTTAAATTTCAAAATCATTTAAATTTGTTATTATCCAATTAAATTTTTATCTTATTTATTTAAAAAAGTAAACTGCACTTTTTATCCTTGGGGTTTGCAATAATTAACAGTTTAGTCCATCGTTAAGTGGGACCGGGGTCTAAAGTTTCAAGTCTTAGCAATTTTCGTCCCTAACGTTTCAAGTCTTAAACTTTTCTTTCCCTAACATTTCAAGTCTTAACAGTTTTCGTCCCTAACGTTTCAAGTCTTAAACATTTCCATTCCTAACGTTTCAAGTCTTAACAGTTTTTGTCCCTAACGTTTCAAGTCTTAACAGTTTTTGTCTCTTGCAAATTTCAAAGAGGAAAACCGCGCTTAATCCGTTTAAATTTTAAATTGACGTTTCTGTAATTTGTATAATTATCAACTAAATTTAAGAAGTTTGTATTTAAAAAGTTTTAATAAATAATTTTAAAATCTTAAATCATAATTTATAGTTATAAACGTGTCAAACATTTATTTTTTGAGTGTTTACAACATAATAACTTAATATATAAATGCAATGATTCAATAAAAAGTTTTAGGTGTTGGTTATGTAATCCCGTGTAATACACGGGTTTTAGGCTAGTCTATATATATATATATTATTTTTATTTTTTCCCCTTTTTAACTTTAAACCCTTAAGTTTTCAGCCTTTTACACTTTACGCCCTTCACAGTACTATATCTAAAAATATTGGGTGTTACATAAACCACATTAATTACATATTTCTTCTTACTAAACCATATGAATTATATATTTATGCATTTCATTAAAATTAAACTATCAAATGACTATTTTACCCTTTTATTTAGTAAGGGTTTATTTACATATTTCCCATTGCTAGTGAAGAAGGCAAATCGGAGAAAAAAAAAAAGCCTATTAGAACCTGTGTTGGGAGTGAAAAACATGAGCAGATCGGAGAAAACAAAACAGTCGATTAGACACCTTCAGAGTAGATTGGAGAACCCATCGGAGCAGATCGGAGAACAAATCGGACTAGAATGGAGTTGAATCGATCGGATTAGAACGCCGACGTCGACGTCGAGAAGGTTATGAACCGACGTTAGCAAATCCTGAATTATCATGGGAAGGGCGGTATAATATGATTTTGGGAAGGAGCGGTATAATCTGATTTTGAGAAGAGGGAATTTTCGGAATTTTGTGATTAATGGGGATGTATGTAATTAAGAAGCTTAGTAAGGGTATATATGTTAATATCCTTACTTGTTGGATCTAGTTGGGTTCTCACACTCAACTATCACAAGGTTGTCTGTTTTTGTTTACTAGAGAACGGCGGAAACACACTCTAGTAATATCTCACTAACAATCAAACATGTTGCACACTTAGAACAATTATAACAAGAACAGTGAGAACACAAGTATTCAAACAAGCTCAAAGTATATTATCACTCAAGTCTTAAGCAAATGCAAGTGTACTCAATGACTTACAAGATGTGTGTTTATATACTAAAGCTACAACTGTATACTCGTAGGTTTTATACGCTGGATACTATACTAGGAAAGCTTCCTATGTATAAACAAATAACAAAACCTGTCTATGATAATTATATTACAAGAGTCTAGTAAACTTGACTTGACTAGTTGCTACTAAATATTAAATGAAAGTAAAGTAGAATCTTTTGTGGAAATCTTCATGTTAAGGTTGCATTTAATGTTTGTCAAGAGTAGGAATGAAACAGTTGCACGTGCACACTGTTTGTCAGTATATCAGTCAGTTTACTGTTCATCTGTACTGCCAGTTGGTAGATCTTCCATCGGTATATGCAGTTTTCGGGAAGATCCTTTATTTTGTTTATCAGCATATAACTTATCAAACTGTCTATCGGTAGAACTTGTGCTTTAAAAGTACTCTGAATATTTGGTAGAACTCTTGTTGTTCCGATAAACAATTACTTCAGTAGAAGTAGAGATAGTTTATTAGAAGATGGTTGATCTTCCGATAGACTGTGTCTTCGGCAGAACTTGGACTATTGGGACAAAACGAAGTGCCTTGACTTAGTTTTGGATAGCACCAGTTTTAAATGATCTTATAGTCTCCCCCTTGGCTTATGCTACCAAAACTCTATTCTTCATTTGCTCTTCTGTGCACTTGTTTTTCCAACATGAACCCCACATCACTCTTCAAGGGGTTATAAAAGGGAATGGCTGCAAGGTCATAGATATCTAATAGTGGAAGGGGTAATACCTGATGTTCTGATATGGTAGAAATCCCTCCAACAGTTCGTTGAATTGTGAAAGTTTGACTGTTGGGATCATAGCTCCATGAGGTGATAGTTTCATGGGTACTGATTGATTGTACCTCAAGTGGAGCTTGATCGGCAGCAGATGATTCTTCAGCAGCAGTTGGTTTAAACATCTTTTTCAATGCTTTCTTTATTGCTCTAAAGTCTTTATTAAGAGAATCTTATTGAGTGCAATCTGATTGGTAGATTCTCTGTAAGACTTCTCTGGGCTGCTGTAAGAATGCAGTTGGAGAATCAAAAGTCTCCTTCATGCAGCCCTCTCTTTTCACAAATAATCTCCTGGATTGTTATCACTACCCCAGGAGTTAATGTGATTCCCTTGTGATTCAGAGCTTTCAGAGTTGGAGCTAGAAACTTGATGAAATGTAACTTCTTTTCCAGCTTGTTTCTTAGCTTCTACTGCTTTTCTAGCTAGCATCTCAGCTTGTAGCTCCCAATAGGCCTGGACTGCTTGAATGTCTTCTTGGTAGATGGCGGCCAACTGTCTTTGTAACCTCAAGAGCTTCAAGAGTGTTGGATGGATTATTTAGCCTTTAGGGAGCCAATCTGGCAAGGTCAAATCTGCTCAACTCCACTAACTCATTTCTTGAAAGTGATGCACGCCACCTATTTGCCTTTGTTAGTCCCGTATCCAGATCTAACAGCGTGATATCAAGTAAATAACTCGTTTGCGCGGAAAACAAACGATCACAATAATGTTAAGAACACGAACAAGATGAAGAAAGATTGCTTTATTGAATTGCACTCAACCTCTAGGATTGACTGGTACAATATCGTTCAAGAACAACAGCAAACATCAGTAAAAGTGAACGGCTGACTAAACCTAATGAAAACAATCGGTTTATATATTCCACCGTTACAATCAAAGCCCACGATAACTAATAAACTAATAAACTATTAAGAAGTCTTCGAGCGGCCCATTGTTATCATCGAGAGGATACCAAGACAAACCGTGAGGATAACCACCTTTATCACCGAGACCATTACTATCCATCGAGAAGACATCATGAGGAACCAATACAATCGAGAAGCCACAACCATTATATGTACCCAACAGTTCATTATTTTCTTTTGTTCTTAGACGAGTACTGTGTACCAGTCGATCCTTGAGGTCGAGTGTATTAGTAATTAATCAATCTTTCTTCATCTTGTTCGTGTTCTTATTATTGTGTGTTTTCTTATTTTCCGCCTAAACAAACGGTTTTACAATCGATATCACGCTGTTAGATCAGGATACGAGACTAACAACTAGGCAACTACAACAGAAGACTAACTAATCTCATACCCTCTCGATCTCAAGGATGCACAATCAAAACCTACTAGACTTAACAAATCACCAGATTATCAAACACACCAGACAAGCGGGTTCTAGACCTAACTTAATGCTAATTCAATCATCTCATGCAATTTAATCAACTAAGGACTGGAATTTTACCTAAGAACAGTCCCAAACTAATGGATCATAGTCCAATCAACCAAAAAAACAAACTATCATCATACAATCATCACATACTAGGCAACTACAATGCAATTAGCGTAGCATACTCATCAATTCAATCAAATCATTCAAATTAAAGCTCAAAACAGATTCAAGGAAATATTCAATTCGTGCATAAACTGGAATCAATCAAGAAAACTAGAATTCAACTAAGAACAATATTCAAACAAAGTGCAATCAACTAAAATTAACCAACCAAACTAATGCACACTTCAATCTTTAGTCCTCTCATGCGTTCTTGGTCCAAAATCAAGCCCAAAGACGACTGTAATGAAATCTCTTTGGCTTTGGAACAATCGATCCTTAAATATTAGAAATTAGGGTTTAACTCGGTTTAAGACCCTACGCGTGTTACGCAATGTGGGAGAGGGAAGCTACGCGTATCGCGTAGGACAAAATAGTCGAGACCCGAATTTGCGTTTCGAGAGTCTACGCGTGTCGCACCATATATGCACCAAGGTTGCGCATGGCGCGTAGAGTGGCTGAGCAGCAGTTTTTCATAACTCTGTCTCGTTTCAGCCCGGGAACTCGTGCTTTCTTCGTTAATCTTCAAAACACTTGATTTCAACATGAACTCCTGCAAAATACGATCGAAATGAGTACAAGCACGGATTATGGAATATAACGATAAATAAACTAAAAATAAAGATAAAAGACTCAATATACAAAGGAAATAGACGCGGATAAGAGATGTGTTTACACCACATCAAACATCCCCACACTTAAACCTTTTTCGTCCCTGAAAAAGCCCTATACCATGGAATCAC
>WOUH02055690.1:0-10977 GCA_009936405.2 Stevia rebaudiana
TTGTTTTATATAACTGATAAAACCTGTGAACTCACCAACCTTTTGGTTGACTACGTTTTACTTTGGCATGTTTTTCAGGAAAATAAGCGAGGCACGGGAATGGGATCGGTTCTGGAGGCGAACTGCGTATTGGGATACTTAACTGGGACCGTTCATAATAATAAGCGTTCGTTTTATGTTTAAACATGTTATGGGTTTTATAATTAACAATGGTTTGTAACTAATAAACGACTTCTTTATTTTGAATTTAATAATTAAGTAACCATGTTTTAAATACGTTGTGTTTGCTTAACTTTCATGGTAACAACTGTCGTTGCCACCCGACTTGCTAAGTCTTCCGCTGCGGGCCCGGGGTGTGACAGAAGTTGGTATCACAGCCGAAGGTTATAGCGAACTAGAAAAATGTTTTTATAAAAATCTTGACTATAACCATTTAAATTGAGAACGGTCTCATTCCCAGTACTGTGTCGCTTGCATATATATGGAAGTGTATTTGATTAAATATATATATTGTGATATGCATGTTATTGATATGAGAATAACGTTTTAGTACGAATGACCTATCTTTTTTAAATGTTTGATCGAGTATATCTCATTGATAAGTATGACACAAATAGCTAGCTTAAGTCTTTTAGACCTTTTGCACGTGGTTTTGACCCACACCGACAAGAGGGATGTCTATGGATATCGGACATCGGTAAGGAGGACAACCTCACCTTTTCTTTACCTATCATACCCAAGGCCGCTACACTGATTGTTTTACCTGAGTCCGTTATTGTGACTCACTAACCCGATGAGGCGATAGCGCTAGTTTCAGGTTCCTCTACTGCACGACCGAGATATTTTTGGTTTGTATACTCTCATAAAAGGAGGACACATGGCAAAGGACATGTACCTCAGATGACGAGGGAGATGTTGCTCGGCCTAGTTCCCGGTGTAGAGTGGAGCATGAACTGACAAGGCCGATGCCAAGTGTGAGTCGGTTGGTAGGATTGACTGATAGGTTTAGAGTGTGGGCTGACTTACAGGGTGTTGTTGGATATGTTGGGTAAGCCGGTGGAGTAATTAGTCGCGACATTAGCTCTTAAGTGCGTTGGATATGAGCGCAACATCAGTAGTTTGCATAGATGGGTAAATATTCTGCAAGAGGTACTGTCCACCCATGAATAGCGTATGAGGACAAAGGGTTGGATGCGAGTGCTCTAAGTAAGGTGTAATATCTTATTTATGATTAGGAGGCCGCGGATGCAGTATATATATGCAGATGTTGGATGCACTAGAAGCTAGAGCATGTTTGACTGATACATGGCTGTGTGCTACACATCAGCAGGTTAGGACGTTGACCAAATGTATTGAGTCTACCAGTCCTTTGTTACCTTGTGTGGATTGATATTGACTACGATTTTGTCTAGAGGTCCTCTGATAGGGCCTATGTAGTTCGCTGATTTGTGTTTATGTTCCCTTATTTTGGTACTTATTATGGGAAATTTTAGACTTGTTGATGAGTACTAGTTTCATTTTTTTTTGTTGTAGTATAAAATTATAATAAGTTTCATTCTTACCAACCATCACCTTCATGGGCCTCGAAGGCCCAATTTCTATTATCCATTGGAATGAATGAACGGAGTCGGTCATGAAGACCAATGGTTGTACCTTTGATCAGCAAGTAACCTATACGGTTTGTTCTTTTAGAGATGATGCGTTAATGTGGTTAAACACTCTTTTGAAAGCTCGAGTCGAATATGTGGCATACAGTCTTTCGTGGGATGAGTTAAAGGAGTTATTACTTCGCGAATACTGCCCGCGAAAGAAATCCAAATAATGGAGTCGGAATTTTGGACTCATGTTATGTTTGGGGCGGATATTCAAGGGTACACCACCAGGTTTCATGGACTGGCACGATTGGTTCCAAGATTGGTTAATCATGAGTTTGCACGGGTTGAGAGGTATATATGAGGTCTAGCACCTCAAATAACATGCATGATTGAGTCCTCCAACCCCACCACCATGGAGAGCGTGATTTCTTTGGTTCGTAGGTCGAATGACGATTCTATAAGGGACGAGACTCTGCTCGGGATGTGAAATCCAGTGGGGGAACCGGATGTGACCTCTGATGGGAAAAAGGAACAACCCCGTATAATCAAGGACTCGGTTTGGTAAGATGTTTTGTGAACATTGTGGTTAAGTTGGGCACAAGATACAGACTTGTATAGTCAGTTTACCCACGGAACCAGAGAAGGATAGTAAGTCATGTTTTGAGTGTGGTGCGTAGGGTCATTCCTAGAGGACTGGTCCGAAACTGAAACCAACTGATGCAAGGGGATGAGCGTTTATGAAAAATGTAGTTGCAGCTCGTGAAGACCCCGATGTGGTCACTAGTACGTTCCTCGTTAATGATCAATTTTCATTTGTTTTGTTTGATACTGGTACCGATTTAAGTTTCATATTTAAGGATTTCACACCATTACTTAACCAAAAGTGAAGTAAACTAGGTACAGTTATAAAATTGAACTAGATAAGGTAAGGTTATTTAGTCTGGTAAGGTGTTTAAAGGTTGTGTGTTACGATTAGAAAACCATTTGTTAGTGATGTCCTATTATCTGTTGACCTCGGTAGTTTTGATATTGTGATTGGTATGGATTAGCTATCAAAGACTCATGCAGGTAATCTGTTTTGAAAAGATGATTCGTCTCCCTCTACTTAATTATGAAATGTTAACTATTCACGACAAAAAGAAGAGCACCAGTCCTTTTTGTTAAAAGGAAGGATGGATCTCTTAGTATGTGTATTGATTATAGGGAATTAAATAAACTCACTATCAAGAATCGGTATCCGCTGCCGATGATTGATGATTTATTTGATCAATTGCATGGTTCTAGCTACTATTCGAAGATAGATTTGCGTTTAGGTTATCATCAGTTAAGAATCGTAGAAGAAGATATCCCAAAATCTGCATTTAGAACGTGCTATGGTCATTATGAGTTTCTAGTTTGCCATTTGGTTTGACAAACGCTCCAGCAACGTTTATGGATTTGATGAATAGAGTTTGTAAGCCGTATCTGGATAAGTTTGTGATTGTTTTTATTAATGATATACTTGTCTATTCTAAGACCAAAACTGACCATGAACGCCATTTAAGATTGATTTTAGAACTGTTAAGAAATGAGAAGTTATATGTAAAGTTTTCTAAGTGTCAATTTTGGATTCGGGATGTTCAATTTCTCGGTCATGTTATTAATGAGAAAGGTATTCATATAGATCCAGCGAAAATTGAAGCAATCAAGAACTGGAGTGTGCCTAAGTCTCCGACTGAGATTCGTCAATTTTTGGGTTTGGTTGGCTACTATCGGAGGTTCATTGAACATTTTTCAAAGATAGCGCAACCGTTGACCTTATTAACCCAGAAGGAGCAGGAATTTGATTGGGGTGAAAAACAAGACGCATCTTTTCAGTAATTGAAGTAGAAGCTATGTAGTGCACCTATTTTATCACTTTCAGAGGAAAATGATGGGTTTGTGGTGTATTGTGATGCGTCGCATCAGGGCCTTGGTTGTGTTTTGATGCAACGGGATAAGGTAATAGCTTATGCTTCGAGACAACTTAAAATTCACGAAAAGAATTATATTACTCATGATTTGGAGTTGGGAGCGGTTGTTTTTGCACTCAGAATTTGGAGGCATTATCTCTATGGTACGAAATGCACAATTTTCACGGATCACAAAAGCCTCCAGCACATTTTTAATGAAAAGGATCTTAACATGAGACAACGTAGATGGGTGGAACTGCTTAACGATTATGATTGTGAGATCGGTTATCATCCCGGAAAGGCAAATGTTGTGGCAGATGCCTTACGTAGGAAAGTCAGGGATAAACCATTACCGGTTCGTGCACTAGGATTAACTATTCAAACGAATCTCCCTTCTCAAATATGCACAAATCGAAGCTCTAAAACCAGAAAATGTCGAAGCCGAGTCTCTACACCGAACGGTCAAGGAATTAAATTCTAAGTCGGACGAAGTGTTGTATTTTATGGATCGTATATGAGTACCTCGTTTCGGCAATATTCGTAAGTTAGTTATAAATGAAGCTCATAAATCGAAATATTCAATCCACCCGGGCTCGAACAAAATGTATATGGATTTAAAAGAATATTATTGGTGGCCAAATTTAAAAAAAAAAAAAGAAATTGCTGAATACGTCAGTAAATGTTTAACTTGCTCCAAGGTAAAGGCAGAATATAAGAAACCGTCAGGACTTTTGCAACAACCGGTAATCCCACAATGGAAATGGGAATGTATCACTGTGGATTTTATAACTAAGTTACCTCGTTCATCTAGTAGCTACGATACAATTTGGGTAATTGTTGACCGGTTAACTAAGTCTGCTCATTTTCTTCCAATTAAAGAGACGGATAACACAGAGAAGTTAGCAAAGCTTTATTTAAAGGAAATCATTGCTTGACACGGTGTTCCTGTATCCATTATTTCTGATAGAGATGGTCGATTCACATCAAGATTTTGGCAGTCATTGCAAAAGGCCATGGGTACTCGTTTGGATATGAGTACAGCTTACCACCTGCAAACTGATGGTCAATCTGAGAGAACCATTCAGACTCTTGAAGATATGCTTCGGGCATGTGTCATCGATTTTGGTGGAAGTTAGGATATTCACTTACCATTAGCAGAGTTTTCTTATAATAATAGTTATCACACGAGCATCAAGGCTGCAACTTTTGAGGCTCTCTATGGTAGAAAGTGTCGCTCACCGTTGTGTTGGGTGGACATTGGTGAAAAACAGTGGACCGGACCTGAGATGATTCAACAAACCACCGATCAAGTCTTTCGCATCAAGGAAAGATTGAAAGCCGCTATGGATAGACAAAAGAGTTATGCTGATAACCGGCGGAAACCATTAGAGTTCCAAGTCGGAGACCGGGTCATGTTGAAGGTCTCACCATAGAGAGGAGTCATTAGATTCCGCAATCAGGGGAAACTCAGTCCTCGTTATGTTGGTCCATATGAAATCTTGGAACGAGTTGGCCCTGTTGCTTATCGACTTAAGATGCCACCATAGTTTAGCGAAATACATGATGTCTTCTACGTGTCTAATTTGAAAAAGTGTCTTTCGGATAAAACACTTGTAATATCGACGGAAGAAATTCAGATCGATGAGAAGCTTTGTTTCGTCTAGGAACCAATTGAAATAACGGATTGGAGCGTCCATAAGCTCCGACGAAGTCGTATAAAATTGGTGCTAGTCAAGTGGAATTCTAGACGCGGTCCAGAACTCACTTGGGAACGTGATGACCAAATGAGAAAGAAGTATCCTCATTTGTTCCTGGCTGATGTGGAACGAGTAGCTGTTTAAAATTTCGGGATGAAATTTCTTAAACGTGGGGAGACTGTGACATACGGTAATTTTCCGTTTAATTTAATATGCTAATAACATGCTAAGATGATATTATTTAATTGCTAATATTGTTTAAATATTAGAATAAGATTAATTTAGCAAAATATGTATTTATTTTAATGCACGAGATTGCATTTAGTAATTTTTATAATTACGGGATCGCATTGCGATTAGATTTTTATGAAAGATGAACGTTGGTGACGACTCGGGCAAAAATTAATTGTCCCTAATATTATTAATATGCTTGGGATATCATGAGATAATATTTTAAAGTGAAAATATAAATTAACAAATTTAAACCGTGAAATAAAATACTACCCGGTTAATATAATTAACCTGTGCTTATACCCGGATTAATAAATCACACTAAATATTATTATTATGGGTTAAAACTTGTGTATTTAGATAAGATTTAATATTTCGTGAATTAAGGTATATAGTTGCGCGAAATATTACCCGAGATAAATACCTGGTGCAAGAGATGATACCACATGATACCGATTAATAACCACTTAACTTACAACTCTCCCACCACCTTTAAAAATCTCGTGACATATGGCAGCCATGAGAAGATTAGTGGTAAATATTAATCATTTCATGCAATATCTCTTATAAACTTGTTTCAAGAAACCCCCATCATTTTAACCAAAGTAACACACTACATTCATTTCTCTCTCTCCCCCTTACATCCGACAGCACCACCATTCTCACCCCACTTTCATTTTGACAATTTCTATATTTTCCTATCATCTCCATTCTTGGTGCTCTTAAGAGTTTTGAAGGTTTGGGTGTGGCAAGAACAAGTCGTGGAAGGAGTTTGGAGGGTTACCTTCATCTCTATCATACCTCTTTCAAGGGTCTTCGTAGGGTATAATCTCCTTACCCTTGTTTTCGGTTTTAACTTGTTCTTTGATTCACCCACATTGCAAGAATGGAGGTTTATATACTGAAGGTTATGAACGAAAATAATGGGTGTATATAAGAATATATATACATATGTATACCGTGAGTGTATGTGTGTGAATAGATGTGTGTGTGAGTGTGTCATATATATGTATGTGCAAGAGGAAAAAGTGGGTTTTTGTCACTTATTGAGAAAAGGACTCATGATTTTGACACAAAAAGGCTAATCACTAACATATACACAAATGACAAGATAAAAGAAACAAAAAGATTAAAACACCCACATGCATGTATTCGTCGGGGTGTGTAAGAGTGTGTGTGTCCAAATGGGTCTTCTTCTCCTCTAAATTTTGTGAACTCATACTAAACCTAAACCATCATCGAGTAAAAATAAGTTTATAAAGATGAATCATTTGGACTAAATAATGTAGTACAAAATGGTATGAACATGTTTATGTAAATATATATATGTATACGTATGAATATATGTATGTAGGATTGTGTGTAAATCTTGACAACCCTAAACCTTAGTCATATGTAAATCCTTCAAAACATGATTTTGAATATGGAAATTTTGGTGTTTAAACATGGTTTAAAGATGGGATTAAAAACCCATAAAAGAAGCATTAAGGTGGAAGAGGTAACAGCTAAAAACGAGTGAGATAAAAGCTACATTTTATGTATGATCTTATGAGTTTTTATAAAAATACTCAAAGCTGGAAATTTATGACCATAAATCAGTAACTATATGTTTATAAAATATGATTTTTATATGGGTAAAGGAAGAACTTTGATTGGTAATAGACCCACACTAATTGGTGAACCAAAAACAATTATAGTCCAAAAATTGGGATTTTGGACAAGATTCGAAATTGGACAGATCAAAGTCAGATATTATTGCTAAATATTCATGATATAAAGTTTAAAATGAAAGTTTAATAAAAATGAAGGTGAAGTATAGTCACATGTGGAAAAAAGGCGCGTTTTTAAGCGATTTTCAGGTACCGGAACAACTTTTATTTAAACTTATGTTTGATTCAGAATTATTACATGTATTTGATGTACAATATAAGTATATAAACATACTAAAAAGTTTGGGTACAAGTATGGGTGGTTTTAATATAAAACTATGTATTTAAAACGCATAAAAAACCGATATTTAGCGCGTTTTGGACTAAATTTTGGAGACTGTTTTTATAACAGAAAAATTAATGTAAAAATACATATATATTATGTGAATTAATATATTAAGAAGTGATGAGATACTAACGTGTGTTAATTTGTATAAACAGTCACTTGGGTTTACGATTAAAACGCGCGAAATAGCCATTTTGGCTAAAAGTGGTGAAATATATGTTGGGAGTTAAAATGGATTTTTAACTTATGACAACAGAATATATTTACAAATTAAGTGTTAATTTATTTATTTGTTACTTAACGGGAATTAATTTAAGAGTCGGGTCACTAACGGGTTGTTCGGGTTAAAAATCATTTTTGGATTAATCTCCATATTTGTAAGTTGGGTGAACAACTTGAAGAATTATTTGATGTATTGACCGTAATGTGTTCATTGGATTTTAGGACGCGGGTAAAGTCGGCTTCTATTACCAAAAATCCAGTTGATAACACAGTGAGTTTCACGGCCCCTTTTATTACTGTTTTTGGATTTTTACTAAATCGGGGGAGAAACATGCCAAAAATGAAAAGGTTTATATTAGCGATGAATATATTTGTGTGTTTAGTTTGATTTGTGATACCTTTAAGTAAGTGTAACATTGTTCTCGGTGGATTCGACCCCGAGGGGACTCGGTCTTGCAGTCATAATCATTAGTCTTTGACCGTAGAATATATGGGTAGATCTATCAGGTGTGTCAGCCCGCTTCCCGGCCAGGTGTCATGGTCCTTGTGTAACGGGAGTTGTATATCTTGAAATGGATGGTATTTCTCCAGAGTTTTGGTTTGATTATTGGCTCTTTGTGCTATTAGTCGTGGGACCTTGCTAGTCTACGATATTCACTAACACAAAATATTTGTCATCACGGTTGTTTTCAAAGGATAAATTGTTTTATATTACTGACCTTTTGTTTGACTACGTTTTACTTTGGCATGTTTTTCAGGAAAATAAGTGAGAGAAGGGAAAGGGATCGGTTCTGGAGGCGAACCGCTTATTGGGATACTTAACTGGGACCGTTCTGTTGACTAATCTTGTAAATAATTAATAGTTAGGGATGATAATTAGGAAAGTTTATTTATGTATTTAATCTAGTTGGTTAGATAGAATTTGAGTTTAATTAAAATAGGTTAGTTGCTTTGGAGTCAAGTTAGGGTTAGAAGTTTTATTATAAATGGGGGGTTTAGGGTTTCTTTGTAAATTGTCCCGGTTTAATAATTCAATAGCCTTTTGTGTTTTTAATTTATATATTTGTGATTCTGGGCATCAATTGGTATCAGAGCTTGATTAAGTTCATACGAAAACCGGAGACCAAGTCAAGATCTGATCGGAGTTGACGTGTTTGCACAAGAAAAAAAGAAAGGAGTTGATTACGTTGGAAGTTAGCCGCCGTGATCCATCGAAAGTTTCTTTATCAGGTTTCACGTTGATCAAGAAAAGGTGATTACGTTTTGTGTTTCTATTGTGAGTTCTTTACGCCATTCAAGAAGAAAAGCAGAAAGGTTTTTTTGTTGTGCGTGGGATAAGAACTAAGAAAAAAAGGGCAACATATTATAATTGTTTTAGTTGGTGATCGTGAGCCGCCGACAAGAACGACCAAAATTTATTGTGGTTTGCTATGTTAAATTTTGTTACCAAATAAATAGATTTGAATAAGGACGAATGAAGGAAGGTACTAACTAATCACAGGTTAGAACAATTTGAAAGTTTATGTTGTAGGATCAAAAGGGTAGGGAGGCAAGTCGTGATTTAGGTTCAAATCAGTGGGCTTGTTAACCCAGTTATGTTGATCGATAGAAAAAAAAAAGGTTCAAGAAGGTTTGACTGTGTTCTTGCATATGTCGGATACTCTTTCTCGCCTAGGAAAAGAATAGCATCAGAGGGCTCAAATCTTTTGGCAGAAAAACCAACGGGTGTAGCGCAGTAGAAACGAACCAGGGAGGTGTCTGGGATGTTCATTTAGCGACTCGAAGACGGAACAACATACGGTTGTTGTCTTGTTGGTGGTTGATAAGCATGGTTGCATATCAAGGAAGAGTTTGACAGTGTGGGGAAATTCTGGTCAAAGAAGGGTGATTCGTTAACATCAAGTAAATGGTAAAGTGGCGTGGGAGTTCATACCGAGAAGACTTTGGACGTGACCTGGGTAAAGGTCGGGGTCCGGGAAAGGTCGAGGTGGTAGTGAAAGGCTCCACGAGATACAAGTCACATAAGAAGTTAGAAAAGACAGTATGGTGAAGATTGATGTTACAAGATTAGGGGGGAGATTCTTGGACTAATCTTGTGAATATTTAATAGTTAGGGATGTTAATTAGGAAAGTTTATTTAGGTATTAGATTAGTTGGATAATTAGAATTGTATTTTAATTAAAATAGGTAGGTTACTTGGGAGTCAAGTTAGGGTTACTACTTTTTAGTATAAATAGGAGTATAAGGAATCTTTGTAAATTGTCCCGGTTCATTAATTCAAGTGTTCTTTTTGTTCATAATCTTGAGAACATGAATATAATACTTCAAATTTCACATAAATAAGTCAGACTATGTAATTATATCAGTTTTGTTGAATTGTAACCAAATTTGGTTAGGTTATAGCTAATATCACGATGTTGAAGAGCATATGTTTTGCCGATGAGACTCATTAATGATAATTGAGCATTAATCGTTGAGTGGACGATTAACGATTAGCGATTAATCGACTATTAATCGGAGGGTAATCAAGATTTTTACAATTATGATTACAACATTACATGGTTTGTTAGTCTTATAGTATACTTCAATTTTCTGATCTAATCAAGTTTTGCTTCATTGATTTTGCTCGGTATTTCTTTGTTTCCCGATTATGAGCCTTGCCGAGTTTGTCGCAAGGTTTGTTTGGTTCCAATGGCGAGCATGTAGTTCATTGCAAGGAATTACAGGTGTCACACCCCCAGATTTCCACCGCGGATGACACCGCAAATGGAGGCGTGACACGACCGGCAGGATCAAAGTCATCGATCATATTGAACGAATCGTTACATGCAATTTAACAAAATACATTCTTCCATTCAATATGATAACCGTTCTAAAAATACAATCAGAGTTTTGCGGAAGCATAATTGTTAGGTGAGGAAGCATAAGTGGTTTAAGTGCAACAATGCACTATTCGTATCATAATTAAGTTTAAATGTTTAATTCAAAATACAATGCATGCAAGACTCCACTAGTAGCTCTTAATCTTATCGTGCATCCTGGTTACTTGAGAAAACATACTTAAAGTATCAACACGAGGTTGGTGAGTTCACAGGTTTGTATAAAAAGAGTTTCATATCATAGTTTCAATAAGTTGTAAGTTTCAAGTTTGCTTCAATAAGTTACAAGTCTCAAGTTTGTTTCAATAAGTTGCAAGCCTCCAGCTTGTTTCTATAAGTTACGAGTTTCGAGTTTGTTTGTTGGATCATATTTCAAACATGCATTAAGAGAATGATAGCTAGTCATAACATCACATTACTATAGCGT
>WOUH02055730.1:0-10973 GCA_009936405.2 Stevia rebaudiana
TTTTTTTCAAAATGGGCCCCCTAAATTTACGGGCCCTGTGCGAGAATCGGGCTCGCACATGCTCTGAGCCTCCTCTGCCCTCAAGACGTAACGTTTTTATATTTTTTATATGCGATCTGTAATAATTTTCTTATAATTTTTCCGATCTATATACGTATAAGAAAATAAAGATTATAAAAATAAGCACAATGCTTGAGCATGGGTTTTTCAGCCAAAGAAGATTAAATAGAAAAGTTTATCTATGTATTTAATTTAGTGGTTAGTTACAAATTGAGTTTAATTAAAAAATGATTAGTTGCTTTGGAGTCAAGTTAGGATTAGCAGTTTTTATCACTGTCTTAAAATTCGACATAGGCGCCCGATTAATCGGGATAAATCGGCTAGTCAGCTTGGAACACTTCGATTTTGGCTAATCGGCCAATTAATCGTGTAGTGGAAAAATCGGCATTAATCGGAAAGATCGGCAAAAATCAGCCATAAATCAGAAAAAATCGGCCAGAAATCGGCAAAAATTTGCCAGAAATCGGTCTAAATCAGATAAAATCTGTCAAAATCACAAAAAATGGGTTAAAATGAGTCAAAATACTTCAACATTAGTAAAAATATTTGAATCATATGAATAAAATAATATTATTTTGACAAAAAAATATATTTTTTGCACATATATATATTTAGTTTGTGAAGTTACATATAAAAATTGTGATTAATTTCGATTAATCCTTGGTTCCACCCCACCGCTCGAGTCTCGACTAGTGACTAGCAATTTCTACAACCATGGTTTTTATTATAAATAGGGATTTGTGAAATCATTAAAAGTGTCCGTGTTTATTATATAAAAAAGTGTTGATCAAATCGTGTTCTTAATTTCTCTATCTTTGATATTAGGCCATCTTACTTGAGGTGATTGCATCTTGCGTCCCACTCCTTTAAGTTGAATTTGATATCAACTAAACATAATGCATATTGGCAAACTATGTATAATGATTGAATTTGTATATAAAGAATGTGTGAGATTTAAAAACGAGGGAGACAAAACGCGTGACCAAGAAAAATTGAGTGGTGTCAGACTTTGAACCCTAAACTTCCATTATATTCTCTCATCCTTTACCATTATGCCACTATCGTGAGATATTAAATATATTGGAATTAATCACTTTAGAAAATGAAAAACTAAACCTAAAACTAAACGGAGCAAACTTATCGGTTTTGGTTATTTTCGGTTATAGTTACGTTTCTTTTAATTCGGCTTCCTGCTAAACTCTTGTTTTGTGTATTCCAGATCACATGGTTTTCAGCTTTTATGACCGAGAAAATTCAATTAGTTGAATTTATCCGGATCAAATTATCAAATTAGTATATAGATAACTTATTGATTCCATTCGGTTAAAAGGTAATTCAAAGTAGAGTTACATAAATAATCTATTTTTTTTTTTTTCGGTTTGAGGTTTTTCTTTTAACGACTTTGTTTTTACGTACCACGTATGTTATTTCAACTTGTCTGAGCTGGGTCCACCGAGTAACGGTGAAACAGACGCCCACATGATGCCCGGGAACTCTGTGGAATAGGTAAATCATCGCCCCCTATTAGAACCGAACCCAAGATAAATCCCAAGCTGACACTTCACCTGTTGTCCTTTTAAACTGCTTAAAGTGAAATTCGAACTCATAACCTTTACATTGGAAGGTGAGGGCCGGTTTGAGTTAGATTAGCAAAAGACCAAAATCAGTTTTCCTAGACCATGCTAAAACTGTATTTTTGAATGAGAATGATTGGGTTGAAGTAGGTTCGGCTCAGGTTAGAAACCAGGTTGGATCAGTTTGGTTTGGGTTAAACTATCTTCAGCGTATTGGATTATTATTATGAAAACCTACGAGTTGAGATAGGTTGAATCAGTTTTTGCCACAAACCTGTTTGACTTCAGGTAGTATTGATTTTAAAAGGGCTTTATTCTCCATCTCTACTTCCCAGCACGTAGAAATCAAGACACAACATGCTGTGTCAGCCCGTCAAACTTACCTTATGACCCTAGTAGCATCCATAATAAAAAAGAACAAAAAACAAAGAAACAAAAGTACATACTCAACTTGAATATCAAAATAATACTCATTCTTTAATAACATAAAAGAAAACACTTACAGTATCTATTTATTTATTTGTATAAATATATCTATATATATCTTTTTCTCTCTATATTTACTTTTTAGAGAGAAGATGCGGGCTCCACCACCTAATCGATTCTCATGTTCTTGCTGTTGAACACGATTTCCAAAAAAACTCACTTCTAAATTTCTAATTGTATGCATGAGAAAAAAACGGCCACATGACCATCAAAAACGCCGCAAAACCATCCACGGATGATAAAAATCCCAACCCAACACTAACATATTTCTAAATTCAGATACGATATCCTCCCACGTCATCACACACGGAACTTCCCAAATAATCCGATCTACGCCCTGAAGCGAACCGGATCACGTCTCTCAAACCAGACGGTTCAGCCGGCGTCCCCGGTTCACTACTCACAGGTTTTACAGTCACGCAGATCCTCCTTGAGCTTGAACTTTCTGCCGGTTTCTTCACTTTTTCCGGCGGAAATTTACTGCTTTTTCTCCGGCGGTGACCTTCATGACGGAATAACGACATTATACGAGAAATCAGACTGCCTTTGTGTGGTCTACTGGTTTCTGATGGTTGAGTTGCAGATTTAACCGGTTCAGAAGCTTGTTCAGTTTCCTTCTGACGGTTAGAGCACCTCTTCGATCTAACTCTGCCGATACACGAGACTTTCGGAGAAGAGGGTTCCGTCACCGGCGGAGCCTTACCGACGGAATACGATTGCTTCGGAAACATCCGTACGTTCATCGGTTTATACTGTCGACATTTCAAATCAACGTAAATCGTCTTCTGCGTTTTCGGCAGACCGATGATCGGAGGTTTTGATTTCAAGCTCACAGAATACCGCTGGGAGCTCGAACTTGAGGGGCTAGGGTTCATATTCGGACTCAAATTCGCTGAATTAAGGCTCCCTTTCGTCGATTCCTTCCGTTCTAGAAAAGCATTCCGATCAAACCAGTCGAACTCAGCATCCTTTGATAACCAGAAAGATTCCGGCGGAAAATCCGGTGGAACTTCAACAACCGTGCTGTCTGGAATATCATAATCTTCCATGGCGTCTTCATGCCGGTCGATTAACGTCTCGCAAACAATTTTCCGATCGCCGGAGCCTACCGGAATTCGTGTTTGCGAATCAACGTGTTGCATTCTAGGAATCAGAGCTCAAATGCTCACAAATTATGTTTGTTTGTTTGTGTAAAAGTATGTGACATTAGATGGAATATTACTAACGGTTTTATAGGAGAGGAAATATTATTATTATATAAATATAAATATTTTATGCATCTAGAAGTTTAATAATTGTCACCGTCACGCCGACTACTACTGTATAGAATGTGTGTGATACTAAAAAAACATTTTTCGACCGATTACAATTTGTTAATTTGTTTACGACTTATTTGAATTGTTTTGGCAAACATTTAGTTTAGGTGAGTTGATAAAGAACGATTCGAGATGGTCAATCTCTTAATATATAATCTTTAAGCGGGTTAGACTCCAAACATAAAGATAAATAAAATAGAATGTTTTGCAACAATTTTATCTTATTCCTTTGGTAAATGAAATGGCGATTACATATAAACCAAAAGCAAACATGATCATGGATCCTAAACTGAAGCAAACGTGATGCAAACGTGGAATGAAAATGTAAAAATGGAAATAAACTATTCTCCTAATTTCATGAAAGAATTACGTGAAAATAAACTAAATTAATTATGTTTCTTGAAAGCAATCGCGGGTTGCAAGGTTTCATGGTTTGGGTCGTATCATAAGTCATCTTGAGTTAGACGAATTAAAATGGGTAATGTATTTAACACGACACGGGCGACCACTGAAGATTTGATCGTCTTGTTCAAATTTAAAAGTAGCACTATATATATTTTTTTATTTTTTATAATTCACCTGTAATCGAAATAAAATTGGATCCTTATGTATAACAGAATTCAGCGGTGAATGGATTCAAAATCATAATTCGGTTCATGTGGATGACTATAAAATTTGACTTCAAGATCTCTTTAATCACTTATTGAGTGATTTTGGGTTTGGCTAAAACGAGAGTTGCAAGGGACATGAGGAATTGGACTTTGCGACTAGTGGAATATCCGATCGTTGATTACTGATTACTTGGCCGTATTAGAAACGTTTTTTTTGTTGCCGAGGCTCTGGACGTTAATTTTGTTATATGATTTGTTATGTTGTGCTAAAAGATTAATGAGTTATATGAGTATTAATGGCTTAAATAAGTTACAAGATTAATAAGTCTCTATGTACAATAGTAAAATCGCATCGTTTGCAATGCGCGAATATGAGTATTTTGGAAGCAACTTCTCTATTTATATGGTGTAGAGGTAAGGCTGTCTACATCTTACCCTACCTTTAGGTGATATATAATAGTACGATGATTATAATGATATGTAATATGGTTAAAATTAAAATTGTAGATAGTAAAAGATATTGAAATTTCGAGTCTCCTGCACAATTGCATCTCCGGTACATCTCAAGGGCCGACGCTGAACACGATTAATATATAATTGTGTCCAGATTCAGGGTATCGAAGTCGACTACTCGACTGCCACTTTTATAGTTCAGAACTTTTATCAAAATTATTTACTATTATTATTAATATTATTATAATATTTTGGTCGAGTACTTGTAGATATTTGATATTTCATATTTGACAGAGGTGATCTTTGGAGTTTATGTTAATCAACTCAATTAGCTTAAACTATAAAGTAATATAGAAAAGACGACCATAGATTATAACTATGTAAACGACAAATAAACCTTTTTCTTTTTAATATTTACCCAAGAAAAACTTATTTGCGTGGATGTTTCGAGTGACTTCGGAGCCGACGCCTAGTTGTCTCCGAGTTTTTTAGGTAAGATGTCATCTTCTCATTTCATATTGCACATGTTAACTTTGATGAGTATATTGGCTTTGAAAAGTCTTGCATAATAAATATAATTATGAACTCATTGAAAAATAAGATCTAGTTGTTGAAGAAAATGTACAATCATCTTGTTTTATATCAATATAATTATATGTTTTCATCAATTATTACGAAACACTTTGAGCCATAAACAATCTAAAATATATAGACTAGCGTGGTTTGCTAATAAACTTAGAATGGATTGGTGTTACCCATGTCATAATTGACAAGAGGTATAGTCCTCTAACATATAAGTAGAATATTCACCATTCACCAAGCTAGGATTATGTTAAATACTTGTTGATATCACTATAATTACAAAAGTAATCACCATCATCATTGTACTCAATATATCTCACCATAAGATAGAGTGATGAGGGTAAAATGCAGAAAGTCTTACCTACCTCATAAGAATAGAAACGTTGATTCGAGTCATAGCACATGATCTCATAAAACTCTATAATTTCCCAGATCTAAATCACTCAGGTTTTACAATCTTCCCGATGCTAACACTGTAAAACGAAATCGCGGGTTAATTTATGATCATCGGTAACATGTTAGTGAAAGTGTGTCGATGTTTTATCGACATATTACATATGGATTTTCTTAGCCATAAATTATTGACAAATTAGAATATTTCTACAAATAATTGTGTGAACACTTTTCCGTCACTAAAATTGATGCAAAATCTTTAATAAAAGGTTTTTTCTTTACTCTTATTTTTTTCTATTTATAAATATACACAAAATAAAAAATTTCCTTCTTACTTTGTGAGATCTATTGGTAATATGTAGGTAATCACTCACTTATTTTCCTTTACACAGTGTTCTAGATTTTAATAAATAGAAGAAAAAATAGAAAAGAAACTTAAGAGAGAAAAAAAAAGAGAGTGAAAGAAAATTCCCGAAAAGAAGAAGTCATATGATTTTTTTCTCTTCTCTCCATTTTCTTTCATTTTGTAAACAAAGTTAGTAAAGAAAAATAATTAAGAATTCTTCGTACTTTTCTTTTCACTTCTTTGTGTTAACAAACTCAGTTGTGCAAATCTTTTCTATTCGTTCTATTTTCTTATGTTAAATAAAACTCGAGAACACACATTTTTACAGCTTCCTTTTGTTTCCCCCATTTCCTTCTCATAAAAAAACTCCGGAACAAAAATATTTTTCATTTCTTCCCGCTTCTTTTCATTTCTCTTGTTAAACGAGACTCGTGAACACATATGAGGGAAATATTTTTTATTTTATTTTTAATTTCATTGGAATCGTTGATAACCACCAACAGATTAACGTTGGATTTTCCAACTAACATTGACAAATTAGTTTTTTCTTCAAATTTCGTGCTACCTGCTGGAAGTTACTCATGTATTTTTTTTAACAGCAAAGGATCTTGCATCCTAATAATCGGTAGTCGGACGATGTAGCCAAAGTCGTTTCCTCGACCTTCGTGAGACCGTACCTCACAGATAAGCGGAAACCGGATGAAATCCGTAAACCTTCTCCCCTCCTCAAGTGCGAAACGGTGACCTCTATCCGAGGTGCACTTTCTTCTCATCGAGTCAACACCTCCTGGCTATGAATTTTTGGTATTTTATTCATGTATTTCATTGAAACTTTTGACGAAAGTCAATTAATTTTATTTGATATTTCGTTGGATCCCTAATTAATCACGAGTAGAAAATAATTATCAAAAATACTCATCTCTAGTTTTCAGGAGTTCAGTTGAAAATATGCCGGTAATTGTTGAAAGAAAATTATGTTGGTCAGTCGGTGTAAATCTGTCACTGATATACTCACTTTTACGGGAGTGTAACAAATCCTTTATTGGTATATGACGCTTATACGTCATTTAATTTACTATTCGTTAAAAGCACCTGATCCAGTATGTGCAATTAAGACTTGATTTTGAGATAATTAGGATCATGGACTTATACAAACGTTATAAAAGTATGTAAGTGGTGACGCTAAACAATTTCATTTTGACTACATCAGATAGAAACCACTTCACTGGGCCAGCGTATGTTTCACCAAGATAGCAACTTCCTTTCAAAATCATTTCAGCTTTGAACAATTATATTCACACATAATAAGACAACATTAATTACATGCGTCATGACGTCAATAGATATACCACCATTGAATTCAGTTCTCAGTGAAAAAATAATGCAAGAACGCGATAATTGTGTTCGTATTACACGGTATAGTTTGCAACATATATATACATAACTACTAATTTTACAATCAAGCGCACATTGCTGCGACGTCGAAACGTAAAGTAACCAAAGTTTATACTCTTATATAAGTGAAAAACGTACTATTGTTGAACCACATCATTTACAAACAAAACTAAATACTTTAAAACGTACAACATCATGAAACGAACATCAAATATGCCTGAAAACTTATTATATCTAACCAAACTCATGTTTGAAAAAAATGATACTTTAAAACATAAATCAACATGAAGTTATACAGACACATACATAAAAATAAGCACTTAAGAAATTATTCTTTTAAGTAAATAACTGAAACGGGTAAATTCTTTAAAACTTGAAAGGTCAAAATTAGTTTTTACAAAGTTTTTAATAAATTTGAGGGGGTGAAAGTGTCAATACTAAAAGCTAAGATTCAACAATTAAAGAACGAAAGGATAAATTCATCAAAACTTTAGAAACCCGAGAGTTTGGAACTACATTTTTAAAGGTTTTATAAAATATTGATTGTTTCACACATTATTATTACACATTTACACCCAAACGCCAATTGGTCACCACTTTTCTTGTACGAAGTTGTGAGTGATATATCAATTGAATCAAATTGTTTCAGGTTGACTTAAACGGCTTTTTTAGTTGTGGGGTTTCTCTTAGATGGATTGATCGGGTCATCACTTACTGTTATTTGGGAGTAAATGTGATCTATTAGACATGATGATCTCCGGTTTTTGAGCACTTGCTGTATAAATTAATAATAGTTTCTTACTACGAAATTAAACTTTTTAGTTTTCATGTACCGGTATATCTTGAATCGGTTTTATTTAATTTAAGAAACGTGAATTTAGATATATGAAATTTCCGCCAACCTAGGATTCCGAAAAAAAAAAAGTTCGATTCGAATGAAACAAAGGTCGGAGAGAAATTAAACAAAAGAATTGAATATAAGTTAGAAAATATATAAACGTATAATTCAAATTCTAATATTTGGGTCGGTTTACTTCTGAAAACATAGTTTATAATTTCAATATAAAAATGGAAATTTAATTAAGAATAGGTTGCTAACATAGTTTGAAAATAAAAAATTAAATATAAAGTCGTGTTTCGAATTAGAGTTATCTAATTCCAGTTTAAATACTGAAGACCCGACAATCTTTTCTTTTCTTTTTGTCTCTTAGAGAAGAAAAATATATGTTTTAATATCCTGTAAAATATAGTTTGTAGAATAAAAATTTAGGTTGCAATAAAATTGTTTAGTGACAAACAAGTCAATTTATAAAATGGAAAGTATAGATGAAACAAAGGTTCTAACTTTTCTTCTATCAATTATAGGGCAAAGTTAAATGGGCAGGAACGGGAGAGGTGAAAAATTACAATATAAATTATTGATGAAACAAATATCGGGTATTTGTTTTAAAGAGAAAGAGAGAAATGACCTTTTCTCTGATCATCAATGAATAATCTTCGATCATTATGTTAATTAGCACTTACACGAAGAACTAGTCAGAGAGCCCAAGGAGCCATAGGCTTTTAGGATACTTTAACGCTCAAGTTAAGTTGGAGAGCCTCCTATACACAGAGATCACGGGATTACTCTAACGGGTCTTTCAATTTAACTTGTTGAGATTTGGTCATTCCACTTGGGCCTCTTGGTTAAAGTAACCTCTTTAGTTTCATATTCACACATTCATATTTTGTAATTATTGCTTGTATGTTTGGTTTTAGCTCCTTCCTAATCTGTTGTGTTTATGATAAAGTAGCATGTCATTAAAAAGTTAAAATTAACTTTTGAATATAAAGAAGATAAAAAAACACTCAATACTTTCTTCTACGTTCCACAATTATATTTGATAAGAGTTATAAACTAGGGGCTCCTAATAAAAAGTATTTATTGGATAAAATAGACCAAATGATCGGTGACAAGTCAAAATCATGTGAGATTAATCTCTGTCTATTTCATTACGTAGTCAAATATGTCAAATGCATGTGGACCACAGACGGTTATCGGTGGCTTCTGCTCCGTAGCTTTTCTAGAAATAGATGGTGCTTTAGTCACTGTTTATGTGTACTATATATAGTATACAACTAGTCAAGAATGTTAATCGGAACTGCTCTACTAGTCTACCATATCATATTTTCATTTTCGTTGTGTGTATTAGAGCATTCACATTAGCTTCTCCATCTTCATTTGTACTTTTTCTTATTAAATAATATTTTTTCATACCTTTATCGTTATCTTTTTCTCTCTCATTCACTCACAACCACTTTAAAAAACTATTAGAACAGCATCATTACCTTTTCTCTCTCATACACAAAAATCTCAATTTCCAAATTTTTTCTTTACTTTTGGGGAAAAACAAATAAAACCTCAAATATTTCTCTCTCCTCTACTCACAACCACTCTCAACCACACCCTAAATTATGCAGTTTTATTTCACATAAATATGGGGAGCTACTGTGAATGTTCTTATAACAGTGCGTAATTTTTTTTTCTTTTTCTTTTTTATTTTTATTATATGTTCTCGGTTTTCGTAATAAAAAAGTTTTCATTATTACGATAAAGTGACAGATGAGCTGACAACAAGTTGCATTATAACTTCATTTATGATTGTAAAACGATTATATTAAAACTAAAGTTTTATGTCTTAGGGCCTAAAAAATTACCGCGCACAACCAGTGAACCTTTTTAAGAAATTCCACAGCTTACGAGGTTAGGAAACTAAATGTATCTAAGACGAAAAAGATAAATATGTGTTGATCACGGACGGCCCAATTGGTGGGCAAAGTGGGTCATCGCTCCGGGCCTTGTATTTTGAAGAGCCCAAAATTTTAAAAAAATTTCATTAAAATTTCTCTCTTGTTATAATCAGCAAACTATCATGTAGTATGATTATTTCATTCAACAACAAGAGGTCACATGTTCAAGACTCTCCTATGTGCCACATTTAAATGTTGATTAACCATCCACTAAATTAATTTAATTTATCTTTTAATAAAATTTCCAAAAAATAATCCATAAAAATATAAAAAAATCCTTAAAAAACATATTTTTGCTGTTAATTTTCACAAATTTCTAAAAAATAGTTTACATATTTTGAGTAATTAATATATTTAATTAGCTTAAAATAGATTAAAATACTTAATAATTAGCAAAAAAAATAAGAAAGTATTGAGGTGTTTGGTTGATTTATAAAAAGAAATTATTTTACAATTCTTTTAATGGGACGATGTGAGATACGTTTTTAAGATTTTGTGAAAAGAAAGAAAATTTTGAGTATTCTTTTAAAAATGCAGCTAGAGAGTTTCGATCTTGCAACTTCATGAAAGCTTAACTGCAGATTATCAACGAATCTATGAAGGTTGTTTAATCATTCAAAGTTGCTATATTTATTGTTATAACTTTAATACTCGTTTTAAAAAATAAGTATATTTTAATTGATAAATCGTTTGGGCATATGGGCATTTTTTTTCGTCTCGTCCCGGGTACTTGAATCCTCAGGACCGATCCTGATGTTGGTTCTCCAAACAATCTATAATAAATTCAATCCATAACGAATTAAATCACGCCATCCACCAATGATGGCCAGCACAGCTGAAACGCCCCAAACTCCAACGGGCTCGCCACGTCATCGGATTTACACAAAACTCAAGGTCTAAACAGAATTACACAGCAGCGGAAATAAAACTCAAATATATTTATATCAAACCAAGTGTTATTACATTT
>WOUH02055768.1:0-10970 GCA_009936405.2 Stevia rebaudiana
ATAAAGGATGTTTTTCATCACTTTTAAAGGGAAAGGACAACCACTGAAAAATGGTATAAACATAAAGGACGAAAAATGTAATTTACTCTAAAAAAAACACTTAATAAGCTTGCAAATTATCCTAACAAAATAAATAGAAATCACACGGTTGACACGGTTGGTTCTCGCATATTTCTCAGGTGGTTGTTCCAAATGTGTTCAACCAAATATGATTTAAGGTTTGCGTGAACTTCTTCATTGTGGGTGACAGCGCGATTTGCTTTTCTCTTGGCATCATTGATCTTGACATATTGGTTCTCATCCGGGTCATCATAGTATTCGCAAATGGTGCAACCTTGGTCTTCTATAATCATGTTATGTAGAATCAAACAAGCATACATTACGTTTATAACTTTGTTGGGCTTCCAAGCACATGCCGGGTGAGCAATTATATGCCACTTCTTTTTAAAAACCCCAAATGCCCGTTCTATATCTTTTCGAGCTGATTCTTGCACGATCACGGCTTCTAAAAACTCTTCTTTGAATTGGTCTAGCAATCTGTTGAGTATAATGTTCCATCATGGCTCCAACCGATGTTATGAATCGATAGAATCAGTATACAAATATGTCGGGTTCACCATCTTGTGTGTTTGGAAAATAAAATAGAGATTTAGAAGAAGATGTGAGAATGTATTGTAAAAATGATATAAGATTGCAGGTTTATATATATGTTTATTTTTAATTGAATTTATTTTTTCTTCCCAAAAGTCATTTTGACCACTCCCCAACAGTCCACTCTCAAAATCATCATCACCCCACGCCTTGATCCCCTCCACGCCATTGACCTTCACGTCCTCGCCACACCCTAGACGTTTTTGGTATTAAAGGCGTAAGGACATACGATGTGACTGGTGGGAAAGCTCGGGATAAGCACTCCCCGGGTCGGGAAAAATCGGGAATAACCCCCCCCCCCCCCCCCCCCCCCCAACTTTCGGGGTGGAAAAAATCGGGTACTGCACAACGGATCTCAACGAATGAGAGGAGAAGAAAAATGGAGTAAATGTGGAAAGTGAGAAGAAATGGGGAAAAGTAGGACGACATCGCGTAAAATGGGGAAAAGTGGGGAAAGCTGATGTGGCGCTAACGTGAAAGCGGGGGAAGAGTGAGAAACCCCGGAACGACTCCGTGTGCTCTAATGGCCCTCCACAACGGTGACAAGATGGAAGAAATGATTGAATGCTCCCTTTTGATGCAACAAGTAAGCTTAAAAGAAACAAAAGATAAATGGCGTTGGCTAGGAGCAAAAGATGGACTCTTTTCGGTGAAAGGTCTAAAAGAACGTCTCAACTTGACTCCAACAGACTCTCAAATGGGCTTCAAATTTAAGTGGTTAAAGTGGGTACCTTTAAAGGCAAATGTCTTTGCTTGGAGGGCTAAAATGGGGAAAATTCCAACACGAACAACACTGGCCAAAAGAAACATTAATGTGGAATCAACCACATGTCCGCGATGTCTCTCGGCAGAAGAAACAGCGGACCACCTACTAACCGGTTGTTGGATCGCACAAACAAATTGGCAATATATCTCTCAATGGTGTAAAATCCCTCCCGTAGTGGTGTTTGATGTTCTGGACCTTCTCTGCTTGCATAATACTTTACGAGTTGAGAAATTGAAGAAGGAATTTATCCACGCAATTGTTATAACATCATGTTGGATCATATGGAGCTTAAGAAATCGAGTGGTCTACACAAATGCCAAGCCATCTATTCAACTTCATCTTGAGGAAGTGAAAAGATTATGCTTCCTATCGATTAAGAATCGTGCTAAAATGCATAGTTTGGAATGGGAAAAATGGTGTGCGTTTAGTATTGATTAACATGGTGTTCTGTATTTGATTTTTGGTGTATTGTTAGCTAGCATCTTGCTAGTGTTTGGTGTTTTAATAAAATTTCCAGCCGTTCAAAAAAAAAAAAAAACTAGTTGCCGTATTCGGGTAGCTAAATTCTAGGTTTCTGTTTCTGACGTGGCCATAAATGATTGGACGAAACTCGTCACCGATTTTGAATCATCTGGTCAACAAAACATACAAATTCGCGTCAAACAAATATGTTCACTTCACTATCATGAAGAAAATGGTGAACATGCGTCTTACTTCTGCAATGAAAGGGAGATCGATATTGATTCTGCTAATTACAGCTACACTAGGTACGTATAGTCGAAACTGAATCGTTTAATATGCATCGTTTATTCATCATCACTGACAAATGTTACATGGTTTGTGTAAATTTAAAAAAATTTGATGTATTCTGGCGAATCAAACAGTTTCGGCCAAGTCCGGAGATGTGACGGAGTTGCAGATCGGCGTCAAGGTAATAATACTACGTTGTTTATCGTTTCTGTTCGTTACGTTTTTGAGTGTGCATCGTTGAATATATATCTATTTTGTTGAGCAATTTTACTAGTACAATCGATTAATCATGATCTGATGTGATAACTTGTGATTACCGTTAAATATGTGTCGATTTTGTTGGTCAATTGGACTGGTTTTGTCGATTAATCACGATTAACAGTGATAACTTATGATTACAGTTGAAAATGTGTCGATTTTGTTGGGCAATTGGACTAGTTTTTTCGATTAGTCATGATTTGGTGTATTAAGTTATGATTACTGTTTTACAAAGTGTCTATTTTGTTGTGCATCTGGATTAGTATATTGGTTAATCATGATTTGATGTGATAACTTCTGATTACGTTGCTTTTTTGTTCAGATCCCTAATTAATTGATCAAGAACAGAACAGAACTTTTGTATTTATATCTTATGAAACTTAATGCAACTTTGATCCAGGAGCTAATTAAGCCAGATTTGCTGATTTACAGTAAACACGACTTGAAAAAGAAATAAAAAAGTTACCCAAATTTTGCTGATTAATTTTGATGCTTCACCCTCCATTAGCATGATCTTGTGACCCGTTTACTAAAGTTCTTCATTTCATATGATCTTTGGGTTACTGATATTAAGCTGCTGATTTAGTTTAGTTTCTTCTTTGTTGATATCTGATTTCATAATGATGCATTAGCATACATGTTTTAATTGTTATTCTTGCTGAACCTTGGATATACTGTTGTTACAGCACAAGCCAGCATCTTGTGAGATACAAGCACATAAAGGTGATAAAATCAAGGTTCATTATCGGGTGAGAATACTACATTATGTTTTTTTTTCATATTTATTATTTTCCTGTTTTTTTATCAGTTATGCTGCCGACAAACTTGCTGTAGGCTCACTATCAAATGAGAATCAGTCTCAATATTGCTTACAAATATTTTAAATAAATGTAAAATACATAATAAATAGATTTGTAAGATTTCAAACCAGTATCTTCAACAATATCTTCAGCAGCATCTCGTACAAGTCATACATACTATTACATGTACTATTTATTTCAGTATCATTAAATTTACTACTTTAGGAATATTTGTATTTATGTTGTGTGACAGGTTTCATCAATGTGAATAAATGATGATACTAATTTAGGTTTTTTTATGCAGGGAAAACTTACTGATGGCACTGTTTTTGATTCCAGTTTTGAAAGAGGAACCCCATTTGAATTTGAGATTGGAAGCGGTCAAGTGATTAAAGGTAGAAAATTGTTGGCTTCAATTTCTTTTTTCACTTAATCTATCCCAATTTTTGTTTTTTTAAATTTAAACTAAAAATGATACATACTGATGTAGAGACACAGTATGATCCTAAAACTAAAACTTACCAATCATAACTACAATTTCTAAGTTCTATTTAGAATTTTGAATTTAAGTATATGGTCTTTTGTTATTATATCGTTGGCTGTTAAACAAATGTATCGGGTCAAAGTTTTAACGATCAAACATGTTGTAAGGTGTGAAACTATTCTGTTATAACTTTTAACCCATGGGTCATTTACATGACTTAAATCAGTAAACTTGACCCTAAAAATGACTTACAGTTTGTAAAAATCAGTAACAAATCGATAAAAAATGAGTTAGAATTAGTAAAAACTTAATAAAAATGAGTTGTAATCAATAAATACCTATAAAATCGTTAAATTAGTACAAAATTAATAAAAATCAAGTTGTAATCAATAAATATCCATAATATTGTTAATTTTTTTACCGATATTTACAAGTTTCTATAGATTTTAACTCATTTTTAGGGTTAAGTTTGCAATCGAAAGTCGCTTGGATTGCGCATTTTCGTTAAAAACTAACTGGTGTTAAAGTCAGGAGCTAAATGCGCATGAGCCAATTTTATCAAACCATAGGGGTCAATTGTGCAATTAACTCTATTTATTAACAGTTTCAAATATTTTTTTGTTTTTTGTTTTAGTGAATTGTTATTTAACAAATCAGATTTGCAGGGTGGGACCAAGGATTATTGGGAATGTGTGTCGGAGAAAAGCGTAAGCTGAAGATACCTGCTAAAATGGGGTATGGAGAGCGGGGTTCACCGCCTAAAATCCCAGGTAAATTATTTTGGTTTTTCAAAAATATATATAGAACAATTTGTGACAATTTTATATAACCTGACAATTAAAAAGAATGATATTTGCGTGTTGATTCATAGAATATCGCTTTTATTAAAGCTTAAACGGAAACGTTTTTGCTTGTGATTTGGTGAAAATGTAACCGACATGTATTGGAGTTGACTTCTCATTTGGATAAATGGGTTAAGCAAAAAGATTTAACTTAACGGGTCAAACGGGTTGAAAGGTCTTGTGGAATGTATTCAAATGCACAAAACATAATAATAAATCACTATGATAAAGAAAAAAAAGGCTCTTATTACTGCTGTAATAATATAGTTTCTAAAGTTAATTCCACAGATGGTCCATGTGCTTTGCGAAAAGTAACACGTTCGAGTATTTGAGGGCTTAAAGTAACATGTTTGAGTTTTTTTTATATTTCAATTTTGTAACAAGTTTGGAGATGAAGGCTATTTTATGTAAACTGTTTTGTTAGGAAAATGACCAAAATACCCTTTGACTTTCCACATTCTTACTTAGACAATTCAAAAGGTTAAAGGGTATTTTTGTTATTTCAGTATAATCTAACAGAAAGTTAATGAAAGCCAGCTCGTTATCAAATTGAAAGCATGAAACCTAAACCTATTATTTTAATCCCTTTAGTACCCAAAACTTGTTACTTTTCGCAAATCAAAGGAAACATTTATGTAATTAACTCTAGTTTCTATAATAATAATAATACTTCGATTATGGAAAAAAATTAGAGAAAGTAATAAAAAATATACTTTCCGGTCGGGTTGGGTTAGATCATGATAAAATGACGTGTCTTGACACGCAACTGCTATCCAACTCATCTTTCTCATTCATGATTTGTTTTGTAGCCTCATCAAATCCGATAATTTTCTAAACAAATAATATTTTGATTACTACACAGGTGGTGCGACACTTATATTCGACACCGAGCTTATTGCAGTTAATGGAAAAGAAGCGGTTGGAGGAAAAGACAACAAGAGTGAGCTATGATCTCAAAGAAGCGCGATGGCAATACTTATCAACTGAATTTGAATCGCGTATGAGTGAAAGAAACTCAAATATTATAACTCAAAAGTTCTTAAATTTTCATTATACTTGTAACATTCGTTTAATGTTAGTCAAATCATATGATTAAGATTTTTCAACGTAACTTGCCTCTTTAGTTTATTAACATGGTTTAGGTCAACAAGACCTTCATACTTTCTTGAAAATAATTTTACTTGCATTTTGAAATTTTGTTCTAAGTATATGAAGTTGCTGACTCAAATTTTGTTCTAAAGATTGATTTTAAAACATTCTTGAAGATTTCTGGTCTTCTTTTATGAACTAGTTATCACTTTAACAACTTTACATTCCGGAACAAACTTAAAAGTGTGATGATCATATGATAATAACTTTTGCGTTAAAAACTTGAGTTTAGTAAGGTAAACCGTTAGCCATTCGGTTTTCGGTTTTGGCAAACATTATAACCGAACGAAACCGACTTTGTACACCCGTAATATGTGTGAGAGAGAATGGTATAATGAGAGATAATGACAGACCCATGAGTTTTTCATCTAGCGATGGTTCGTGCTTGGATATCTCTTAACTCGATGCTTGACGTGACGTCTGCCTTCTCATATACAATGGTAACTTATCGTACAACCAGTTAACATAATAGCAAAAATGAGATTTTATAAGTTAATACTTTGTTCATTAACAATGCATAGATTATTTTATTCTAAGTAACTTCAAAATTCCAAGGTCAGGTGTTAAAAAATTTTGAGGTTAAATCGAAAAACCATTGTATATACTACATATAAAATTTAAAAAAAAAATTAAAACGTTAGTCAACTCTTATTATATATACTAGACTAGATCCGTCCAAAATAAGAGGCAGATAGTATCTCTTTTATATGAGGGACTAATGTTGCCACTATAAACGGATCGACTTATGCGGGCCTAGAGCATATCAAATGAAGCCCAATATAAGATACAATATTACAATCTACAAGAAATAATATTGGAGTGAGTAAACTAAATAAATTAGAAAAATCAACTTTGACCTTTCATTGGTCGATAACTCATTATGCAAAGATTTGTATGTATTTATGGGTGTCCATTAATAAAAAACAAAATTGTTCATTTCATATATCAAGCTTTCTTGGTTAGATACGCTGTCAATGTCAACTTTATTGTTAAAAATCACACAATTTGTCATTTCTTAAGATCTTATAAAGATCACGATTAGAATAAAGTCAAATATATAATTTATTTATAACATTTAAAATAATGTAGTAATTAATAATTTAATGAATATGTAGAATATATATACCCATTCTAAGGAACAAGTTTTATGTAGAAAAATGAATAACACTAGATAATCTTTCTTTCAGTTATCAATTTAGTTACGTAACCACAATTTGTAACATAAGAATACCATGTATGCTTACACGAAGGTTAATCAACAATTCTGGTTTCATCCTTTACTAATCAGAAATATGGAAATAATGATAACTTTTAATTTTTTTAATGAGTAAATGGATAAGTTTTTCATCGATTTTGATAATTCTAAAATTTGTATCAACTACCTTTTTTCTTATTTTTTTTAAACAAAGCAAAAGTTAGCATGATAAAAAAACCCGTAGGAGAATCACATGCAAAGCAAGCAAAATAAACATCACCAAACTTAGTACAATGAAGTCAACCGACATCAAAGGAACACCATAATAGTCATTCCAGCGATCTCTTGTTCATCCTATATATTCTTCACTCAGAGCGAGCTAAGTACTTTAATGTCCATAATCACCTTCGATTGAGAGAACGGAATTTGATTAAAACTAACTTCAAAGGGACAACTTTTTTCTTACTGAATAAAGATAAAGAGATTCATAAAGATAATAAAAGATTGATTTATGGATGACATGTATGCCTAGATCAAGGAAGGTAGACAACAAAAGTCTAAATTTCTAGTGTTTGGTTGCCTAAGGGAGACAACATCATGTGTGGACAATGGGAAGTTGCTTTCTAATGAAAAGAACTAAAAGCGGAAAAACTAAGTAATCACACGTTGGATGGCACCATAGAAAACCCACACTTAAGCACACCCATACCAAAAAGTTTAATATACGAAGTTATCTATTATATAAAACCGAATCTCCAATAACAATATTGCAACTAAAAACTTTGGTTTCATTCGAAAATAAAATTTTTATTTTTATATGTAGATATCTGATAACATATTTGTATGATAAAAAGAATCTAAAAGAAAAAAATATGCAAGTGAATCTTAATATTGTGATAAATGGAAACGCACACAGAAGCATCCCACCGACTTTTTCTATTCAGATTTTGATCAACACCCCCATTTTTCTATAAAATTTGGTACCGACATAACCATGTTTACATTGTATAGGAAAAGGATCAAAAGGGTTATTGTAAAAGATGTCAGATGGTTTTAAAAAAGTTCATAACCGTCTCATGCAAACTTCAACTGAACTTATTTTAAGGTTTAGATTTTATAGTTTAGCTTTAAGTTTTAAATTTGAAGGTTTAACATTTAATATTTAGTCTTTTGAGTTTAGTTTTTAAGTTTTAGAATTTTCGTTTTCAGCTCATTGAGTCTTAATACCCGCCATTTTTTTTAGGGTTTAAGATTTAGGAATTGACAAGTCGGTTTCAATGCCGTTAAAATGGTGTTAATCGTAGTTCATTTGAGTCGTTTATAAATTTTTATAAATCTTTCTTACATTTCTTAGAATAAGCCTCTTATTTAGAATAACAATACCTAGAAGAGTCTTATACTATATGTATAAAAATATATAACTATTAGTGAGCTTTTAATATTTCTGCACATAAAAGTAATGTTAAATATGAATTTCTATAAATTATCTATAACAAATTTATATATAGTACGTATAAACAATTTTATTTAATAAAATCCTAATACCTTTTTGTTGAAGCCTAATGGTCTTAACCAACTTACCACGAAATGTCAAAAGAAATGTCTTTTGAAGGTCAAAACTAGACATGCCATGTGATCATGCCCATCACTTGAATAAAAAATAAATTCAATACAAAGTGTTTACTTGCATATACTACTTATAAAGTTTTGAAAACCATTTAAAGAATTTAATAAAAGAACTCATTCGTTGAATACAGACATGAGAAATAAAAATACCATAACTTTAATCTAAAATATGTTCACAGGATTCCTTTTGTGAATTAACAATTACTCAAAAAGCAAACAAAGAGTAAATAATGATTAATAATACTTGCAAGACGTTAAAACATTTCTTGGTTGCACGATCAACATATTATGTCTGTTTTCAAGGTTGGAGGGTATACTCCACGAGTCCAGGTTGGGGCTTAGGTTCACTAGGCTGGAGTCAACATCGTTGCAACCATACGGGTTAGACTATGCGGTGCGTCCGGGTGAGTGGGGGTTTGAGTGAGTGTGCCACGCAGGAGAGAGAGTGAGTAAACTGTGTAAGTTGAAGGGTGGAAATGTCTGGGTGAGTGGGGCCTTAAGTAAGTAAAAAGTAGGGTGTTGATGTGTTTTGTGATTGGTATGAGGGTAATGTGGATTATTTTGATTGGTTGGGAAAAAAAAAGTCAAACTCACTCCACGCCTTGAGTCCACTCACGTGAATCTCAATCACGCCCCACTCACTTATACCCGAGGTGGTGTTTGGGGCTTGAGTGGGCTCACCTACGCCTACTTCCATAGGCATACCATATAGTCTTAGGGCTTTGGTAATACACACAGGAGTGAAGCTATAAAATGCTTAATTTTTTTCTTAATTTACTTACTTTTTTTTATGTGCAAGGATTTACATGATCCCGTCTTCTCTCTTTAATTTACATATGACATTTTATTCTGAATATGCACGTGTCTTTTTATAGCTTTCTAAAGTTTTTAAAGTGTTAACTCTGGGTAGAACAAGAGTAAACAAAATTTGTCACTTATTAACAACTTCTAAATGCATGAGATTCCAATTGAATCAAACTTCTAAATCATCTATTGAACTATTAAACTTCCTAAACAAAATTTGTAAAATTTAACGGATACAATTTTTGAAATCATCAAGTTAATCTTCTCACAATCATCTATTTAAGGCATTCGACCGAAATTGTTTTAACTTCATACATGCTTTCGACTGAATTTTATTGCTCTAACTTATTATAGTATACAAATAAAATTTGTGATATGTAAATATACTTGGATTTATATATTTTTGTATTTACTAAAAATAATTTGATTATGTAAATTTGTAAAAACATTAAAAAATTGCATCATTTTATTCATATACATGTGTAGAGAAAGGTTCATTGGGGAACAATAAAAAAAGAGGGAACTAAGGAACACTTGTGGACCGTTGATTTTTTTTGTGCTAAATTTTTTTTTGTACTGGATTATTTTTTTGTACTGGATTATTTTTTTTTGTACTGGATTATTTTTTTTGTACAGAATTATTTTTTTTTGTACTTAATTATTTTTTTTGTACTGCATTATTTTTTTTTTGTACTGGATTTTTTTTATACTGGATTATTTTTTTTTTGTACTGTATTATTTTTTTTTTGTACTTGATTATTTTTTTTGTGCTGGATTATTTTTTTGTACTAAAGATGAACGGTTCACAAGTGTTCCACAGTTCCCTCTTTTTTTTATGGTTCCTCAATAAACCTTCCTCTACATGTGTAATACTTGAGTTATAACCTATTATATTATAATACATGTGTAATACGGGGTAGTTTCTGTATCTAGACACTTTTGTAAAACACATTTAAAGATTCACCTTTTTATCCTTTTCACTTTTAAATATTCTGCATCATATATATCATTAGCAAAGAATCTTTATCTTAATAAAATCAATAATGCAAATCCTAATAAAAGAAGAGAGGGGTAAAGCTGCAAGTGTAAAAGATATTGAAAAGTTTTATAGAGTTTACCCATGTCTAAAATATGGATTTTTTACCTTTTCTTTGAACGATTAAATAAATTTTAAGCTGGTCATCTGGCTAAACCCACTGGTGAAACATCCACGCTCACAAATGTAAACAACCTTTATGACCGGCCGCCCATTATGCAAAGGAATCTCATCGTCCAAAGATATATTGTATTAAAACCAACAACTTACTTGAAAATTATCATACAAATAAGACTTGAACACATAACTTCCGCAACGAAATACCGTTGGAATGTGTCCTTCCAAACTAGTGATCTGAGTATTCTAGCATAAATAAACATATGAATTAAATACATTTCATCTTTGTTTGTGTTAATAACATCCGTAAAATCCACTAAAATATACTATTCTTTTATCACAACACTCTTTTATCTTTAATCCATTTTTAGATTAGATCAAGGGGGAAGCAGGTTCGGGGTCTAGGGTTGATTTTAGGCAAATTGGACTAAAATAATCCCACCTTTTGGAAATTGGCGAATAATAATCCCACCTGAAAATATCACTCTCAGC
>WOUH02055779.1:0-10969 GCA_009936405.2 Stevia rebaudiana
GGGTGGGGGGGGGGGTGTAACATGCTAGTGACGCTACAGATGGTGAAAGAGATGGCAGAATCCGATGGACGGTTGCTGATAAATGGTAGGGTGGTTGATGAACGTCGACGATGAGATAGACAAATAGAATAGTAATCGTCGATATTGAATTTGGGATTATTTAGTTATTTCTTTTATTTAAATTAAAAGGAAAATAACATTTACCTGCTATTCATGTTAACTATACATGATTAAAACACCATTCCACTTTTCAATGACCTAATTGAAACAGATTAAAAAGTGAGGTACCTAATTAAAACAATTGTTAAACTTGGTTATGTTTCTATGACATTTTCTCTTTTAATTAATTTTTAAAATTCTGGAGATCTTACTGATTATGTCTATGTGTTATAAATTGTCATAAATTATTTTTCATGTAGATTGAATGTATTTACTAGAGGTGTAAAATGGGTGGGACCCGACCGGCAAAACACTATTCAGCATTCATAAATGATAATTTGAGTTTTAAATGGATTCGTTAACTCCTCATATTGTTTTTAGTTGTAGATGGATGAATACAGTTACAAGAATTTGCTGAAATTTTGTGAATGATGTTGATCTATGGAAGGTTAATTTGTCATCAGAGCTGACCGAGTGACGTTAGAAGATTTGTTACCGAATCGTGGATAATAGAATATGTTGATAACTTGATATACTTTTGAAATATTATGCTTGAATCAAATGCATAAGTGGTAATCTTTATTATAGAACTTCAGTTAGGCTTAAGCATATCCTGTATATTCAGTTGCTTTACTATTTATTATCGAAACTTATGACAAAAGATATTTAGTTTTGTTATCGACTTTTGTGCCTTATTTTTGTGTCATTTAGATGTGGTGAAGTAGTTAATGTGTAGTTTGATAAGGGAGGTTTATGCGAAAATCACTTTCTTAATCAAGAACTAAAAAACCACAATTTAACAAACTTAAAAAATTTCTCATTTGTTCATACGTTATTATTTTTTAAAACGAATTACACCATTAAATTACAAATTTTCTTTCTATTTTAAATGATTATAATGAAGTCATTAAAAAAGAAAAAAAAATGCCTTATAAAATTTTAATATTACATATATGCAGTAAACAAATTCTACTTATTTAAATTTATATTTGCATTGTTACAAGAGATTTATTTGGTTTTTTTTTTTCTGTTTTTTTCATTTATTTACGTATACTACATATATAAAGTATAAGTGTTTTTTTTTAATTTATCTATGTATATTACAAGTTTTAGCTAAAAAAATAAAAATTTATACTCCAGGTATACTACAATTTATGATGCAATTTTTTTTTATTTAATGGTGTAAACAATTTAGATAATAATAACGTATGAAAAAATTAGAATGTTTGAAGTTATTTTAAGTATGGTTTTTGGTTCTTGGATATTCTCATGAACCATCCCCGAAGTTTGATTACCTAATAGCATTCACATCTCATTCTCTATTTTAGAGTTTTCTATAGAATATAGAGATTTTGTGTAAAAAGTGTGCTACATGCCATTCTCTATTCAAATCTCTATTTCTAAAATTTGGAGTTTTTTTAATAGAGATTCTCTAAATTTAGAGAATCTCTATAATTATTTTGTGAATGTACAGGAGATAGAATGAATAATAAAATAAGTGTTTGTGAGTGGAATAGAGATTAAGATAGAGAATGAGATGTGGAGGATTAAACAAAATATGTATATAAATTAAAAAAAAAAGTAATATTTGGTTAAATTATAGAAATGGAGAATGAGATGTGAATGCTCTAAAAGCCAAATAGTGTACTAATTAAATTCATATAAAAAAAAAAGGATAACTTCATTAATATAACATATTTATATTGTCTACGTTTATTCACTTTTATGTAGCTCAAGGTATACAATGACTAATGAGATAACAAATAGTGAATTCAAAGAAGTGTACAAAATCTTGAAGTTCTACTATTGATATAATGATAACCTTAAAGTATTTTGGATATAAATTATGACATTATATTAGTTACTTAAGCAATACAGCAGATCATAGAAACCGATTTAAAAAAATTACAAGATTCAACCTATCTGTTTTCCTAACATAAGCTTGATTTTTATCAGCATTTCAAAATGCATGCATAAAAATTAAAATTAAAATTAAAATTAGAATACAGTTACACACAACAAACAATTGTAGCAAAGCAGAACAAGTCATCTAAATAAAATGTGTTTACCAAAATCACATTACAAACTGAGACCAACCAATTGTCTGCCAATTGCAAACACAAATCTAAAACAAAACCAGCATTTAAACTCTTCAACAAACAAACCAAGATTATGATTAACCGATACAAAACATAATTAAGATCTTGGTTTCTCTTTCTTCTCTTTGAAAAGAGCCAAAAGTGAAACACCAGAAACCTTCACAACCTTAAACCTAACTCCAGGAATATCTCCCACTGCATGACCCTTTCGCCCAAATCCAGCAATCAAAACTTCATCCTGTAATAATTTAAAACAAAAATAATTAAAAAAATACCCAATGAATAATAATATTTTAACAAAGAATAAAACCTAGCAGAAACTAGTTTCCTTACTACTTACAAGATATGTAGAACATAATATAAAATGTAGTAATTATTCATTTCAAGCTTAATCTATAGAACAAAGTACCTAACAAAAAGTATACAAAACAAACAACAAAGTTTCTTAAAAGTTCAATTTGGATTATTAAATCTAAGTATTAATGAAAAATTAAACGATAACTGAAACTTGAGTAGATTTCTAGTTAGAAAAAAAAGTAAGGCATACTTAATTAAAACAATGCCTGCGACTTTGTTACTTTATCATGATTTTATCTATTTAAATTTTAGTAAATGATAAAAAACTAACATTTTCTTCGATGTAATTCAAGCAACCATCATTGGGAACAAAAGCAGCAATCTTTTTTCCATTCTTGATTAGTTGAACTCTTGCACACTTTCTAATAGCAGAGTTAGGCTGTTTGGCTTCAATACCACTACAAATTAATCAAACCAATTTATCAAAATTAAAATAAAAAAATATATATAATATAAAACTTTAACATATTGAAAATTAAAAAAAAATGAAAAATTACATTTTTTCAAGAACAATGCCTTTAGCATGAGAAGAACCAGCAAAAGGTTTCTTCCATTCATTACCAAGATGCGATTTTTTGTATGATTTATCAGCCCATCGTTGTCTTCTGCGATGAGATTTCAATTTGCGACCCGCTCCCATTCCATGTGTTTTCCTAAAATTCAAATTTAATGTTGAATTTATCAATTTTTTTATAAATATAAGCAGTTGAACATGAATTGTGATAACAATGCATCTTTCCAAACGAATATTATGTCGAATCAAACCATTTAGCATCCACGAATCTGTTATCATGATTCTCTATTCCCTTCTAATTTCGTTAAACACTAGATGATAATTCAACCTTGTTTAACGAGATTCAAAGAAAGTTAGAAACAAAGCATCTGTTTGTGAATTTAGAAAACAATGCATCTTCCAATTCAACATAATGTTCAATCAAGCGATTATTATCCATTCGTTTGTCATACTGTTTCTATTTCGTTTATTAATTTTTCAAATTCTAAACGATGTGAGATTAATGTTCGCAACGAGAATCAAAACAATATCTTCCTTCGCAAATTAAACAATTGAAAAGAACAATTCAATATACTCGCAATCTGCTAACAAACACAATACTCAATGATCTGAATTTCAATTCGAATAACAAGCAGCAGAAGTATAGTAAAACATGTTTTTTGGTTTGATATCAAATTTCACTAAATGGCAGTTTAACAATCAAACAAAACAGAAAGAAGAAGAATTAGATCAACGGAGGTAATACATACCCCATGTTTGCGAGATTGAGTGATCCGCCGCCTACGAGAACTTGATGAAGAAGAAGAAGCAGCTGCCTGCAAACCCTACATCTTGTTAGAGATGATTAGGATTTATATGGGTAGCTGGACACCTGGACATGTCTAAATGGGCCAAAAACTTTATTTTGTTTTTGTTTTGGGCCTCTGATAAATTGGGCCACATAGTTAGTCATCTGACTTTAAATTAAAGGGTTCTTAACCTCATAAATAAGATTTCCTCACGTAAGCCCCTTAGAGAGTTAAGCCAACAAATGTCAAACTTTGTTTATTAAACCAGGTTTAAATCGGTTTGGTTCAGTTTAGTTGGATTGAAGCCAGTTTTAAGCGACGGTTTGGATCAGCTTGGAACCGGTTTTCAAAATAATTTGAGTGATCGGGTCAAGTTGTCAGTTTCCACTTACTTGACATGAGAGATCGTGCACAAAGCTTGAGTTGAAACCTATGTAATTAATATAAGACCATCCCGCGGTGTTTTGGAGCAGTATGTGTGGATATATATAGGAGAGGGAGAAAATAGAATTGATGTACGAATAGATAGAAAAGGCGTTCATTCACACAACACCCACAAAATGTTCTTTGTGCGAAGAGGGTCAATAAGTTGACTTTGTGTTTATTTATATGAACATCTATAGGATATGATCAATGATCAAATATAGGTTTTTCGCCGTAGGCTTGAAAATGTTTACAAATAATTTAGACTTTTCTTTAGTAAAATTATCATGTTTTAGATTTTTCATTTAACAACAAACTCACACACTCATTAATCAGCTTTTAAATTTGCATCATCTTGATTTCGAGATTATTTGAACTTCACTACTGTTGTAGTGAAAATCTACTGGATACGTTTGTTTGACTATTTAATCCTTCACCACTTTGGAGTGGACAACAATCCACTAACATATCAGTACCATCTTACTAGAAACCATTTGGTTACAACGTTTTAGATATATGAATTTGATTTATCTAACAAAGTTACAAAACATTAACGTTAAGAAAATACGCAAGTCATTTATAGCTTTTTTATTTATAATTACAATCACTCCAACTCTAAGAACATGTAAATTATCATTTCATAATTCATATTCATCGGATTATCAAAACTTAAATACACGTAACAATATACTATATTAATCACAATTAACGACTAAATTGGCGGGAACTACTTCTGACCTCTTTTCAACAACACTCCTATTTTCTTCAACATGTTACTTGCTTTCTTCATCGATGATTCATCCTCCATATCTGACGAATTCGATTTTTCACCATTAACATTAAACTCAATCGAATCCACAAACCTCCGATTACCACCGCCACCGTCGTTCAAAACCATGGCGGCCGCCACCTCCGCCGCCTTCCGCCACTGCTCCGTTTGCACTTTCAACCTCCTCAACTCACCTTCCATCTCCACCGTCGCCGCCATAGCCGCCGCCAGCTCAACTTCACCGTTTTCATCTTTTTCCTTTTTAAGTTTCATCATTTCGAGTTGCTTTCGAGTTTGACTCACGAGTTCTAAAGCGCGTGACTCGGAATCTCGTGACTCGGTCAGTTGGATCTTGAGTTCTTCAACTACATCAACAGTTTCTAAAAGTTCTAACTGAGCCGATTCAGCCAGCTCAGCTTGAGCCGTTTCCGATTCGGCTACTTTTTGGAGCCGGATGTTGAGTTTCTGGTTCTCGATTATAGCCGCGGCTAAGTGTTTCTGAACGGCTTGCAGCTCAGATTCCCAGGCTCGGTCTCGATGTTGTGAGATTTTACGCAGCTCGTGGATTCTAGACTCTTCGCAAGCCACCAGCTCATCAAGCTGGTTTTGTGATTCTTCCAACTTGGCTGAGGTAGCCGCCAGCTGGGTTTTGGCTTCATCGGCTTCATGGAAAGCCAGTTTTGTACGTGACTCGGCTTCACGGAGCTCGAACTTTGTGCTTTTTAGTTCTTCTTGAAGCCGAGCGAGCTGAATTTCTAATTCAGGTATTCGGCCGGTACGTTTTTTCTACCATATTTAAATTTCATAATTAATATATTGGATTAAAAATAAAGAAAAAGATAATTCTGTTGATGAATCATGATATTATTTAATATTTATACCTCAGTTGTTGGACCGTGTTGGCCTCGGTGGTCAACGGTTTTTGGTCCTGATGTTCTAGGTTTTGTGTTCGATTCCGTCTTTCCACCTCTGTTTATCAAACAAATCATTCAAACAAGTTATCAAAATAGTAATTTTACTAATGTAATATGAGTATTAGAACATTAGTGTATTTCTATTTTGCAATTTTGTTAACCGGGCCATCGTTGAACCATTAAGCCAAGCGTTTTGTTTTATTAGAGTAATGGTTGGACTGGCTTACGAAAACGGATAACAATATGATGATTTAAAAATAGATATTCAACTAATTTAAAATTCAAAGGACAACTATTTTATCTTATGTTGTGAATTTGTAACCTGACAAAATATAAAGACTCAGAAAAGCTAAATACGTAGTAAAAATTAGCAAATTATTTAACAAATGAGATTTTGAAAAATTATATATGGTGAAAATCTGTTTCAACCATAGGTTCGGTTTGTCTGTTTAAATATAGGCGTTCTAACTTTTAAGAGTCTCGATCAAACTGGCGATGACTTATAAGTAGTACTTATGTGAATATAATTTTTTTTTCTTTTAATAAAGTGAAAGAAGATGGCTCATACCTTGTCTTGGGACGTTGCATTGTCCAAAATACCCTTTAGGCGAAGTACCTACAATTGTTGTTTGAGGAATACTCGAGGAGGAAAGCTTTGTAGCATATATGTACAACTAAAATTATATCAATGAATGATGTCATCATGAGAACCTCAGTTTAATCAAAACCCAAATGAGGAAACCGAACAAATAGTCAAAATCTATCTTTTTTATACGTTGTTGAAACTTATCTATCAAGTTAAAGTTATAATTTTCATTGCTTAACGTACAAACCGATTTAGCATTACGGTTGTGGAAAATGGTTTTGTGAATGAAACAATACACAACCCTTCACAACAAAAGGGGAAATTGAAATTATGATTAATTTATATAGTGTTTTTAACATGTAACTTTCCTACTAGTCTTGATTGCTTATTCTTTGTTTCAAAGAAATGATTTAAATCATATTAAAATGGTCACAATTAATTCAAATATCTAAAATACAATTTATAAATGTTTAAAATGGTTACAATCCATATTATAAATGTTTAAAGTTACAAAAAGAGTGGATCAACACGCCCGTTTTAAGTAGCATTAAATTCAATTCACGCTAACCTGAACGTACTGTCAAACACGTATTTCTATGCTCACTTTGCGACCTCTAGTGCGGATCTAACCGAGTAACGCTAAAAATAATGAATCATGCAAACCGGAACAGCCCAACACATAATTGTACGCTTGTTGTGCGATCTCTGCGTTAGGTTAGATAAGTACAATAATTATGAACAATGATTATAGATTCTAATGCTCATAACTATTTGTGGGAGATAACAATGAACAAATTCAATTGAAAATATAAAGCTATATACAAAAATGATATTACCTTTGAGGCTTTGAATATAGAATCAATGGAATGTTGAGTTTTAAGCTTAAACAACAATGGCTTGAACAATGTTTTAGAGAAAGAATTTTGTGTGTGTGTGAATAGCTTTATGTGATGTTGTATGTGTACCCACAAATGAAGGTCACAAGTCACTTTATGTTTCTATTTCGCCCTATAAAACAAAAACTTATTGGAAAAAGAGTATGTCTAGGAAATATATATTAATAAAGGTGTTTTTGTTTGTCATGACTTTTTTAGTACATTTATAAAATAAAAAGTTTACTATATATAGGCTTGTCCGTGGACAGTGAATGTAACAAATTTTGTGTATTTTGAGATTGGTTATATTAAAAAGAATGTGTATGAATAATCTACAAAATACATAAACTTGTTAAATACGTTGAAGGGGCTGAAAATGTTTTTATCTCTCATACAATGGTCTTTATAATTATTATTGTCAGATTATGCATACTACTCACACTTCATGTCAAGTTAGTTTTTGCAACTTATAAATATAAGCTTTTTGACGGGCAAACACATGCAATATAGTTGTTAGAACGATTATATTTGTTTTTGGTATTATGGATCTCTACTTTTAAGTTTTACCTTGGCAATTATTGCGAACATGTCATTAATTTTGTCGATGCTTAATCAACTAATCAAGCCAAATATGATAAGTTTATAAATGATAACTAAAAATAAATTTGTATCTTATATGTATGTAATATGTTAATCACCTTAATCCATGTTAAAGTGGTACAATTTTACTCTCACCTCTAGCTAATTTATACTTCTTATAAAAATGTGAAAATTGCGACTACCTTATTATCCATTTTCTTATATTTTTATGAAAGTTTAAATATTATTTCATCCTATAGAAAAATCCTACCTTTTGGTTTTAATCAAAGTGCATACAAAATAACCTTGAAAAGGATAGTTAAGAGTCGAGATGGTCAATTAATTTAAGTGATAATATAGGCATGCCACCACTTAGATGATATTTATGTGTGACATTTTTATAACAATTGATGATAATTTTTAACTTGTTGGATGATTTTTTACCCTCAATATATTAGTTACGGAGACAGCTATATGCTATTGACAAAGACAATGGACTCAAACCCTACCATGATCAAGAATTTATTTTTTCTTGAAAAAGGTTCGAGGTACCATAATTGGGTTTGACACAGATGCATAACTGAATTTATGGCCCAAAAAAGTTTCAAGATCCTAGTCTTCTAAGACGTAGAGGTGAGATGGGCACGTCTTATCTATAACTACTGGTAACAACCCAAAATATAGATATAGATATAAATATAGAGCCTACAACCAACTTTAAAAAAGTTATAATATTATATTGTGTAGTACACAGTGAGGTTGATAAAAAATGTTTACACATAGGTTGATGAACGTAAGAAAAAAAAAGGTGTAAGACTATTGGGGAAAAATCGGAGGTTTATTTGGCGTAATATAATTAGGTAATAACTAATAAATAGTTGATACCATCTCCCCCATCCCATGACCACACTCGCCAGTCGCCACACCAATGTTATTCAAACAAATTGGACAGTGAAACCAGAGGACAGTGAAACAAATTGGCTGGTCGGATCGGTTCAACGTGGTTCAACCGATCGAACTGGATCTAAGAACCGGATTGTATTCTAACTAATTTAATAAAACAAACAAACAAACAAACAAACATACCCTGTAATAATCCTACTAAACAACCAAACATACTCGGTACTAATTTAATAGAAATAATTACAAAAACCGGTTTGGCCATTGGTTCAACTAGTAGATTCCTGGTTCAACCACCGATTCCAATTGGTCAGATTTTCGGTTTAACCAGTCTTAACATCAAACGGTTTTCAGCACTTCATCAAACCGGCTTGGAGTCCAGTTCCTGGTCCTTAGTATTAGCATATATCATATATCAATAGAAAAAAATTCAAAAACTATTTTTTACGGACTTATAGTTGGTTGGTTAAAGGTGTCAACTGTTAGCTTAAACCCGATCAAGAAACAAAAGGGCAGTTTGGGAATTATTATTACTTGTAAATATAACTTCTTTTACATTATGCAAATGGGTCAAAAGGATGCAACAATTGGTAGTTAACGACAATGGATAGTTAGTTATTCCCACCATTTGTAATTGCTAGTCGGTTGCTATGTAACCGACAATCTGAAGGGTAAAAATACCCTCAAACATCCTTTGTAAAGTCGTCATATGTATTGTATATTAATAAATCTCTAATTGTTCATACGTATCTATTCATTAAGATTCACAAACTAAGTGAAACTGTTTTGTGATTCTCAATCATCATTCACTTGATTTATAATACTACTATATTATCCATCTTTTAGCAATTTAAAAAACTTTTAGGGAATTAACAAGTCAAAGTAACTACGAATTACTATTCAAATTGCTGTTAAAATTGGCCTCTATGTTAGCAATTAACAACATAGTTTGTGTCTTATGTTTTCTTGTTCATCAAGATATCTTTTGCTTGGTTAACTTTGGTGGCGATATAGTCGCTACCGCCAGTGTCTGGGTGGTTTTTAAAAATCAACCGCCGATGAGCTTCCTTTATTTTATCTTTTGCAGCATTTTCCCTAAAAAAAATATTACATCATATTTAAAAAACAATAAAAAATAGAGTAAACTGCAGTTTTGTCCCTGAGGTTTACAAGGATTTCAGTCCACATTTAACAGTTTTCGTCCCTAGCGTTTCAAGTTTTAGCAATTTTCGTCCTCAACGTTTCAAGTCTTAATAATTTGCGTACCTAACCTTTCATGTTTTAACAGTTTTTGTTCTTAACATTTCAAGTCTTAACAATTTGCGTACCTAACGTTTCATGTTTTAACAATTTTTGTCCTTAACATTTCAAGTTTTAACAGTTTTCTGTTAAGGGTTTAGGAACGTAAACTGCTAAGACTTTAAACGTTAGGGACGAAAACTATTAAGACTTGATATGTTATGGACGAAAACTGTTAAGCCTTGAAACGTTGAGGACGAAAACTGTTAAAAGTGGAGGGAAATTGTTAATCCATGCAAACCTAAGGGACGAAAACTGCGGTTTACTCTAAACAATAAAAAAGTGAAGCAAATGCTAATGTCCTGTTTGATTCATTTTAATTGAATCAGAAATTGTGTTTGGTTCATCAAATGATGGAATTGGAATTAATTTAACCAGAAAATCCAACCAATGGAATTGTTAATCCTTTCAAACCTGAGGGACGAAATACTCAAGTTGCTATCTCAATGTATATTCTACATATTAAAGTATGGTATTTGCATGTGTTTTGAAACTGATTATTTAAAATCATACTTTTAGTTGTATTAAAAGTTTGAAACAGACAGACAGAGAATGTATTTAACTTCAAATAACGAAAAAAGTCATGATTTATTAATAATAGGCAAATTGGACTGAAATAATCCCACCTTGTCGACTTTGGTGGATAATAATCCCAACTGGAAAAATCACTCTCAGCGGTGCCACCTTTTACTCTTTTTTTGGAAAAT
>WOUH02055790.1:0-10968 GCA_009936405.2 Stevia rebaudiana
ATTTTTTTTCCTGAAACCAAACATCTGAATGAATTAATGCGCAAGGAGAATTAGCCCTAGTGCTAATAGGCCTGAAAGAATGTCTATGACTCTTGCCCAACACACAAGTTTCACAATCTAAAGGTTCCCTATTTGTGGTTCCATGAGCCAGCATCACAGTACCGTGTCGAGTCACTTCATCCACGTAGTATAACCCTTGTCGTTCAGTGCTACGCCCAATAATCGTCCCCGTCCTGATGTCCTGTAAGATACAAAATGATGGATGCATTAGAACTACACGGTTTAGTTCTTTTGTAACATGACTAATAGATAATAGTTTGTGTGACAAGGATGGAACATAAAGACAGTTTGATAATTTCATGGTTGGTGAAATTTCGATAGATCCCCCGTCTCTTACAAGAATTATTCCTCCATTTGCGGTGTGTATTTGGGTTTTCTTTGCTCTTGAGAGTGAACACATGTCTGCAAGGTCAAAGGTCATGGTGTCGGTGGCACGACAGTCGAATATCCATTCGTTTTTAATTTTTTTGTTATCTACTGCCATGTTTACTTTTCCAATAGAGACATTTTTCTTTTTTCTATAATAATTCACTTTTTGTAGGATCCTTTTTTGAATACTATGGTTCATGTTTTTCCTGGATAAAGTTACGTGGGTTAATCCACGGAATATTTAATAGAGGAGGACTAAACACAAAAAAGGAAGAAATAGATAGGCTTAGACTAAAGTCTCAAACCCTATACCTCCATCGCCACTCCCTGTTTCATTTTTTACAGCCGCAAAGCAGCCTACTCTAGTTCCATCTTTATTGTCGCCGGCTATGGTGGTCTCCAGATTACCCACGGCGGCCGCTACCTTGCTACTATTCCCTTTCTTGTGTCCGTCAACCCACCATTTTGGGTACCTTACCAGCTTGAAACACTGGTCTTTTGTATGTTTCATCATCCCACAATGATCGCATTTAAGCTTGGATTTATCAATCCGAGATGAAGACGAAATTGATCTTTGGTCTGACCGGCGTTCCTTCGTCATGAGACTTAGCCCATCGGAGTCACTGACTTTGGTGGTACTCAATCCGGATGCCATTCCTTGCTGAATGGAAAGAGAACCGAGAATAGTATGATGGGCTGTATTTCTGGTCTAAGACATTGTGAAATTGAAACAATTTATGCTGGGATCTTATTTTGTTGTACGTGGCCATGTCAGTAGCGCACGTCATTGGGTTTGGGTCTCTTCTCTCGATCTCCCCTCATATTCTCTGCATCACAATCCAAAATTCCTCCAAAAGTACGCCAGTTTGCTTAAATTCACTTGTTTTAGCATGGAGATCAAAAGTTTGAAGCTTATCCTTCCCACTATTGTACGTGATGGCAAGAGCATCCTATAGTGTTTTTGTTGTTGGGAACTTTACCAGGTTACTTGCGAGAGCCGATTCAATGTTTTGAATCAGCCACGAAAAAACAACAAGGTCTTCTTGTTCCCAATGATCATAATTCATCGATAAGTTCTGTTGGGTTTTGGGTAAGGTGATTTAGAAAAACTTTTAATTTCCCTCCTTTGGCGACTCATATCATTCGAGCCCATGGTGAGTAGTTTTGGCTTGTAAGGTTTAGGGTAATTTTCAGGCTACCCGAAGGACTTGATTTGGGGTCTTGGGGCTGAGTTTGAATGCCATTTTTCAAGAGATTGGCAATTTGGATGGATAGACTATTTTCGGTATCTGCCATATAGCTATTTTTATTTTTTATTTTTTATTTTTTTTTTGGTAGATGATGAGGAGAACGATCCTAAGATTGCAAGCACCGCTCTGATGCCATGATAGCAATGATAATCAGAGAAAGGGTTTGTATATTCATTATATTTTGTGTGTTTTACAATGAGATTTACACAAAAATACATAGCCTATTACAAATGACTAAATATGGGAATACATTTGATGGCTGGAAATTAGGCCTTAATATGCAAGGCTATCAATTTATCTATTTTGGGATATGATGGAAACTAATTCCACTGACTTCTCAATCAAATATTTCAACAATTTTCATATCAAATTAAATTGGAATATCAATATTTAATCATAACTAGGATTAATTATTGAACTAAATATATTTTCATTAAATACAAGTTGGGAGTCAAGACACATTGTAACGTGTCCCTTCAATAAAAATAAAATAAAAATTATATTGTTATGTTCTTAATCCCATATGTTCTTAATATCCAATTATAGGGGTTCCAATAAACGTATAATTTCAAGATTACTATTGTAAGAAATTAATTATAAATAATACTAGATGCCATATTTTGTATGTCCTTGTAGACAGACACAAGGACAGATTTAATATTTGTCATATGTACAATATTCTCTAATGTTGCATATATAAAAAATAATATTATAAATGTTATATACATTATTACTGACTCTTGCACTTCGTCTTCTAGTATAGTGGTTACAAGATACTTATGATGATGTATATAAATAAAGATCATTGATCAATGGAAAATGACTTATGTTTTGATCATCTTCATATCTTGTTCATCACACGTTATCAGCACGATAACTCTTTGTAACTCCTCACATCCGTAGTTGTCTTCTTTGCTTTCACTGTGACCGTCAATGTTTCAAATGAATTCTTCAACGAAGTCTTATAGCAGGTACCACTAATCTTATGTGCTAAAAAGAAAGGTACTGATTCTGACCTCCGTTGTTTTCATCGAACTTCAAGCAATTTATTTACTAGTTTTCATTTTTTTCATATATTTTCAAATAATTGCATTACATCCATCTACAACGGAATAGCATAGACACATGCTAGTGGAATAGGTTTTCTGATATAGTGAATTATGCATGGATACCAACTTTGAAAATTTTGTGGATTTGTTACTGTGTTACATACATCATGTTTGTAACTGCGTAAGTTTAGGCTATTTTTTTGTGTTTCATTTGGAGATTAGAAGTTTAAAACCCATGATTTTCTAGGATAGAAATATTGACCATGAAACTGCCGACAAAGAAGAAACCAATCGATGAAATGTCTAACGATATTGGCTGATGTTGATCGTTCAACTTCAATAAATAAATAAATAAATAAAAAATAAAGAATTAAAAAGAAACTTAGGAATTGGATAATCTTTTGTTACATATAATAAAATCTTATGTTAATCGCCCCAAATAAGACAATAAAAGGAGAAAAGTTTACCTGCCCTTCAGTTTTTATTGCATATGTGCCATTAGGACGGAAGATATAAGCTCCAGAAGTATTAAAGAAAAATAGGAATCACTTCAGAGGATGAATACAAATTCAGATATTTAACTTCACTATTAATTATTAAAGCATGAACAAATAAAATGAACTCAAATAAAAAGTAGAGATTCCACAATTGAAATCAATGGGTTTGAAGTAAACTGAATAGGAGCAACAGTCCAAAACAAAAGTGCAGAATTCGTAAATTGGAGTAATGTGAATGATTAATTCATACAAGAAACGAAGAAGCTTAGATGCACGAAGTTGAAATCCGTATCAAACAACCTGTTATGAACACTCTTTTAGTATACTTAAGTTCCACCGATTCTTGAACGCCCAATTGATGATCGTGGATATTTATATAGGCACATGAATTAATCATTCAGTAGCTAATTTGCAGATTCTAAACATGATCACTGGCGAGTCTAAGAATGTATGATATATAGGATTTTCATCGAACACATGGAGTTCAAGAGACATTTACTAAACCTCCGACTAATGAAAATCAGAATACCAATACGCTTAACTGAAAGCTTGTTACTCAATTCATTACAAATCAAACAATCTAAGCTAAGATATTTACACGCTTGCATTCAGTCCATTTTAAAGTGATCCAGATTATATAGGAAAGAAATCGATATTAAAAATATGGAATGAACCAGAACCAACTACACCATTGTAATCGATATTAAGATTAAAATCAGAAAGAAATCATAAGCATCAATGATTGGTGGCTTTAATCGGAAAAAAACATATAAAAGAAGCACATAAACGACCATATGAGGTTTAATCGTACAGAAAAACATACCTGAACAGAAACAACTAACCATGAATGAGAGTCCGGTGAGGTTAGAAGCGGCGAGCTCAAAGATCCAGATTTACGATCAAAGATTCAATATCAAGATTTACCATCAAAGATCTAAGATCCAGATTTAAGATCAAAGAAACAACTAACCATGAATGAGTCCAGCGAACATGATGGATGCTAAGATCTAGATTTACGATCAAAGATCTAATCGACGATCGAATTCAGGTTAGGTTTGAGATTGACTACAGATTCACGAAATCAAGTTTCACGTGTGATTGAGATTGAGGGGCCATATTTTTTCTTTATAAAATATAATAATTTGATCTATCAGGCCATTAGGGTTTTATAGTGTCTTTATTTATGACAACAACAATGACACACATAAATACGTATCATAAATTTTTTATATATTACAAAAAGGATGACATTTATTTAATGACACATGTTTTTGTATCCTATAAAATGGGTGTGTGTCATTGTCCGCGTGTCATTAAAGTTTTTTTTTCTATTAGTGATCGTTCTTGAAGTATCCAAATATAAGTACCTCCTCTAAACACTAGATGACAAATCCTCACAACGGCTAATAGTCTAGGCGAGATAATGAGAAATGGTTGTTAAGTTATGCTCTCTTTTTCAACAATGGCTAAATGTGTTGCCTCACGTAAATGCTATTCTAAATATAAATAAAAAAAAGTAAAAAAAATTATAAACTAGCCAGATATTTACACTAATGGTATGCATTACCTCAACGTTTAGTTTGTTTACTTAATCCGTTCCTTAAAACTTTTATCTATTATGTCTAATTGATTTGATTTATTTTAAAGGTGCTATGGTAAGTCAGTGGGTTATATAACCCACTTTGATCATACTATATGGGTCATGAAATGATAGTTCTTTTAGACATAATATGATTAGATCGTATTGAAATCATAATGTGTTTTATGTTCACTTTTACACCAGTTACTAAAAGAAATACGATGTGTCATATAGTACTTGATACTCTTGATCAATGATAGAAGTGACCTCTAACTTAGCTCTAATGCTTATCAAGTGTATGAAACGACGATGAACTATAGGTTTTGAAACATTACTTCTTCCATTTGGAGTCTAGATACAATAAGAGATATTGTTGGTTTGAGGAAGCCCAAATGTCATATTAATTATTTATAAGCTTACTAGAGTTACTTATTCTAAGATGAGTACTCCTTTAACTTCTTTTTTCCTATAAGGAAGTGTTACTTTATAACCTTTGGGAACCTTCACCATCAAAATGTCATTAATTCAATTATGACATTTTCATAATAAATAATTAAATGAATAATGGCACAATGCACAACTACCTCTCTAGATATGGATGTCAAAGCTAGTTGACACAATTACAATCCTTTACATACACAACATTTTCACCGAAGCATGCACTAGAGTCATGATCTTTATCATCCATCACATCTCAAATTACCCAAATAGTAATACTTCAGACATATATGTTTGACCATCATTGGATAGTAGGCTTCCTAGACTATCAGTTTTTAAGCCCTAGAAAACAAACTCATATAAAGAATTCTATACTTAGAAAAAAAAAAGTCTAACTAGAGTACATATGTGGGATCATACATCCCTTATGTAGCCCATTATGTTATTTCTTAGTCTTAATTAATGCATCCTCACGGTGGTCACCTGCGAGCTTTTTTTAGCACAGGAAATGTAGCATTTGTCTAACTATTAAGCCAAAATACAATTGAGAGCTAATCTCTTATGGTATCAAATCAAAATATCTACATGGATAATGTAAGGGAATTCACATCCCAAACTTTTGATGACTACACGTCAATTGGGATAAAATGTGAACACGCAATAGGTCATGTTCACACAAAATGGTCTAGTTGAATCTTTACTTAAATGATTATAAAGAATCGCTTGATCATTCCTAATTAGATGTGAATTACCATCCTCTACATTACGGTATGCCATTCTCTATATCGCTACACCAATCAAACAAAACCAACTGCAAATGACAAACATCCCAACTGGGATTCTGTAAAGAAACATGTTTTTGTCAACAAAACGATCTTAGTTACATGATCTATGTACTTATACTACAATATTAATGTACAAAAACAAGACAAGTTTATAGCACAATGTGCCCCTTATCAAAGTTTAAGAATGCATTCCCAGTCTTTAGGGGAGAAGGAATAAGGAAAGTCTGGTAACAGATGAAAGTAATATATAATGCAATCTATTAATTTTTTAATCATTTAAATGGACAATGAGAATGTGAATTCCAATATATTTCACATTGGCAAAGAATAGCAAACAAATGCACACATGCATTTGCAAACATAAACTAAGTGACAAAGTCACTTAATAGTATCGTATTCATTAAGAGATTAACAAATCCTAGAAGAGGTTGTTGATAAAATCTCAGAAGAGATTACCGTACCCTAGAAGAGGCTATTGATAAAATCCCAAAAGATATTAACCAACCCTAGAAGAGGTTGTTGATATAATCCCAAAAGAGATTAATGAAAGCCTAAAGAGGCTATTAGTATAATCACAAAAGAGATTAACCAACCCTGAAAGATGTCGTTGATATAATCCTAGGAGAGATTAATGAAAGCCTAAAGAGGCTATTAGTATAATCTTAGAAGAGATAAATAAAACCCAAGAAGAGGATGATTGAGTTCCTGAAGGAACTCAGGTTCCAAACATATGTGAGATCTCAATGATTTATGTACAAAACTGTACATTATGGAATCAAAATGAAAAACGTGTTAGTAAAATATTTGTCTATGCTCTATAACGATAGATGTGATCGATAAAAAGGATTAGGTACATTATTACTATGTAGGAGCACTTACACAGAAATGGCTACCAAAAATGGCAAGATGCCTTGAAGGGATTATTAAAGTAGCTAAATAAGCGACACATTTTCAGACCTGTAGTTTGAACACTATAACTATCAATCAGACGGTTATAAAGGAGTGTCTTTGTAAAAGAAACATAAAGAATGAAATTGGCAATACAAGGCACGACTTGTAACATAATTGTATTTATTTCCCAAATCACAATTGCTCATTATGAGGAAACGTATTCCCCTGTAGTGGATGCGATAACCCTACAATGTTTATTGGCCTCACAGTCTCATAAAACACTTCGGTTGAAACATAGATGTTGAGGGATTTTGTACGTGACATTTAAAGTTACATCGAAATGAAAATCCATAAATGTCATTATGCTTGAAGCATTAAGAAAAGAGTACCTAACTCAGTGATTTATTTGAGGTACAAGTTTGACAACATCAGACACTAGTATATCAGAAATTTTCTCATTCGATTCATATAATCACAGTTACAATGATGCTCTAAAAGATTAATCTAGAGAATTTATTAAAGAAGTTGACACAAATTGATATTACTCGACCGGCAGTTCGAGTATATATGTAATTATACATATTTGTCCCTTAATTAAACAACATTCCATAAAATCTTAATATGGACAAAGTTATACGCAACGCAAACTCAAACCATTTCGATCGTAAGATGTATATTTGGATCTTTACTACCTCAAGAAAAGGGTAATGAAATTACTTGGTCTAGAATTATCATCGATGCACTAATATATCTGAAATATTTACGAGACTTGGTAATATATTCTTAGTGCACGTTATAGTCGAATATAAAACCCAACATGTTGCACTCTTTTTTTTTCCCTCACTAAGTCTTTCCTAGTTGGTTTTCTTAGTAAGATTTTAACAAGGCATCATAACTGATCCTGTAGTATGAGTTAATTTAGATCCTGAAGAGCCAATCCAACATTATCCTGTAGTATAATGTTGATAGTGTATAATAAGCAGTAATATATCTAAGGGGGAGTGTTATAAATCCTTTCATATTATTAGACATTATTACTGACTCTTTCTCTTTGTCTTCTATTATAGTGGTTACAAGATACTTATGATGATGTATATAAATAAAGATCTTTGATCAATGGAAAATGACTTATGTTTTGATCATCTTCATATCTTGTTTATCACAATTTTAGGTTTGTTTTAGTTTAGATTTTAAGAAAAATACAAAAAGATTTAGGTGTGTTTTAGTTTAAACTTTTATAAAAACACAAACAGATTTTTTTGTTCTTTAGGATGATATGTGAATAGAATAATATTTTTATATCTTAATTTAATTTCTCAATCTTTTCCAATTGGATAAATTAACTAAATAATAGATTTTATTAAACTTTTTATTCTTTTAATATTTCATTAGAAATTTATAAAAACTAAAAATAGTAAATCAAGTGTATGTCACACCAGACCATGCGAAACAGACTGGTAATAAGAAGCAGACATTGTTTCGTATAGTTATTCGTATACGAAATAGAACCCAGGGTAAAAAAAGGCCAAACCAACCACACATTCTTCATTATGGTTCGCACACCCTCTATTTCACACGAGCTATGATGTCGAAATCACAATTCTGCCCCACCACCGTATTCCTCATTACATCTAGGTATGTAAAATCTTATACTTTTAACGTATCATTTGGGAGAAATCAACGAAAAACAACAGATGTGTCGACCCCTCTAGAAATCACTTAATCTGTCAAAATTAACAAAAGTGGCTTCATATGGTTGATAGATTGATAGCTTTAATTAGGGGTAGAATCCATGATCATAATGAGAAAAATTGTAAATTTCATATTTTGATCTTTTTGGCTTATGCTAGTTTCAGCATCAATCACCATAGGTTGCTGCAGATCGAACATAACAGACTTGTAGCATCTTATATGACTTTTTGAAAGGAAGTGAATTATCCTTCGTTGCCATATATTGTACTCGTGCCTGACTAGAATTAGTGGTTTTATGGATTATCCAGTGTTATGTGGATGGTGAATTTGTTTGTCACCGTCAGTTGTTCTTAGCTGAAGTTTAATGAAACAAAAATTTTAGGTGAGAAATGATCTATAACTTCTATTTCGGTTAATTTGAACACAAATATACGATCGAGAACAAAAATCAGTTATATTTGTAATCAATTTGATTAAACGTTTTAAATATCAATTATGAGCTAGATTTTAATTCTCTGAATAGACCTTGAGATCGAATTTTAGAAAACAAGAGCTTTGATACCAATTGTTGAGATTAGACTTATCTAAAACGATTGATCTAAACTAATTTATGCTTGATTAATTAAGAACAAACGCAATTTATGAAAATATATTTCAATTTATGTCGAATGATTATAACTGATTATGCACTCCCTCTCAGCTAATGCTTATCTAACAAAAATGAAAATATCAAAATTACATCAGTGGTTGCTCGAGCATGATCAACTCCTATTTATATGGAATTGAACGTCACCCATGATGTTATATCACGAAAGTGACATTCAACAACCTTAACTGCTAACTATTGATGGCATACAATACAAACAACTGACCTATTACAAATAACTACTGATAAGATAAAACAACTGGCTATTCTAATAAAACAACTGATACAAACATCTGTTGTTCGCTTAACAAAAACAATCTTCTGTTCTTTGTCTTCAGTCGTTCCCTCGTAAGTAGAAATTCATCAGTTCTTGTCTTCATTTCTTGTTCGATCAGCAGTTTAAGATCAAGTATCAGCAACTGAAAGGAGGTTATCAGTTGCTCTTTTTCAGTTCTTTTAAGTTCATCAGTTCTTTGATCTATTATCCAACATAAGTTGATGTCAAATTAACAAAGGAAGAATCGCAAGGACATAACGGTTTAACGCAAAGAAATGTACGTATATAAAAAAATTAATCTAAAAAAAAATAGTTCATCTAATACAAATATGAAACATTAACAAAAAAAAAAATAGAGCATAAGAACTCTAAATATGATCCAACTAGCTTAGTGAGAAAAGTAAATAACTTGCTTATAAATTGAACTTAAAAACAAAGTGATCAATTATGCCAATAACAAGTAAAATTAAAAGAATGAAAATTAATCGATGACTTAAATTGAACTTAAAAACAAAGTGATCAATTATGCCAACACCAAATAAAATTAAAAGAGTGAAAATTAATCAATGACTTTAAAAGTATTGGTAACGAAACACAATTTAAACCGATGGCCTTCAATTCTAAAGAAAATCTAGATACCTTACCAACTCAAGTAAGATGACTTATGCTTAATATTCACTTCTAAGTTCTAACAATATATATAGGTTCACTATTGTCTTTTACATATAACTAGAATTAAGGACCCGGGCGTTGTACCGGGGCCGTATATATTTTCAAGTATTGTTAGACTTCTAGTATCGTCTAAGCATAAGTCACATTGCCTTGAAACAACAATCATCATCATTATCAATCACATGAAATTCATGGATACAAAATAGAAGAGTATATAAGCTATCTAACATTATATTATACAATTTCTTAAAAACCATGAGAACTCAAACTAAATGGCTTACCAATCTGAGCTATGTAATAATAAATAAATGTAGAATAATTCCCTTCAGTTTCTTGTGTTACAAACATGTCCTTTAACCTCTTACCAAATGATGATAACAACCTCCAATAAATAAGAACTCCAAATGGTAAATATTTTTCTTCTGATCTAATAAGTTTTACCTAACTAACTCACAAAAATCTTATAGTCTTTAATCCCGCACACTGCTAATCAAGAATTTCTTAGGAAAATTAGATAAAAAGTTTAACAGATACAATTGTTTTGGTCAAAAACTAACAAGTGTCAATTTTAGATATTCTAAACTAATTAAGTGAGGCTAAGTGTTTGTTAAAAAATGAAATGTCTTGATTTAGTGATTTAAGGATTATATCCTTTAATATCCTTTATTATATTTCGATATCCTCAAGTATCCTTAAGGATATGTTAACAAAAAGCAGAATATGAAAATGGTAACACAAGGATTTTTAGCGAGGAAAGCCCTTA